>BDMV01000003.1:22266106-22539994 GCA_008326285.1 Oryza officinalis | reverse complement strand
GCCATCATTATGGCATCCTGTTCCACAGAGTTCTGCATGTGGGTTTGCTATGCAGTAAAACATCACTTTCTAGCTTCAAGGAAAATGTTAACTGAATAATACCTTGGAACTGGAAATTTGCTGCATTTTTGCAATGTAGCTGGAAGTGGAACCTGCATCATGGGTATTACGTTTTAACTTTTCCAAAAAGTATCCGGTTTAAATGAGGTTTCATGCGATGATATCTACCATTGGAGGGGTCAAAAACAAAGAAGTTAAGAAAGGAAGGTGAAAGAAAATTGGGGGTGTAAAATATGTTGTTGCGCATCAGTGTATTTACACCTAGATGTACATTTCATGGCTTAGCCGTTTTTGTTTTCTGCTTTTTCTTCCTCGAACACGCAGGAGAGTTTTTGTTTTCTGCTTGTGTCATCCGCTTGACACTAGCAACACTGCTGCTTATTCATGATTAGTTCCAGCATGCTTAAATGTGTGAAATATTATTTACAGTCTATATATGTTCCTTACAATTATATTATTTCCATGACCTCAAAATAAGTTCACCCCTTTAACTCTTCATTTCTTAATCATGTACAGAGTGATGGATTAACATTTTGGGCGAGTTTGACCTGTAGAAAGACATCCAAACCATTTTATGGGAAAGAAGCAAATCTTATACACTATTTGCAGAATTGCAGTGAGGGAAGTTTGATCTGAGGCAGTTGCAAAACAAGTATTTCTGGAGAGATGTCATCCTCCTTGCCTATTCTACCGAAATCTTTGAAAGATATCCCAAGATCCTGTAATACCCAGAATATTCTGATGCCAGGGCAACTGCCGAATGATTCTATGCCTTTGCACCACAGTGCACCTCAATCTGCTACTTTGCACCCAAGAGCCAGTGTTGTCAGATCATCATATTCAGCAATGTTAGGATACGCTGCTAACCCAATTGATTCTGTGTCTAGCCATGAGAGACATTTTATGGCTGCTCCCTTTATTTCTCAGTCGTCGAATGCTGAAATACTTCAGTCTTTATGTAATAATAATACCCATGGGGGACACACTGAGCCAACCTTTTTCCCAGCTCCTGCCTGTGGCACGCCAGATTACATGGATACTATAACTGTCCCTGATAATCACACCCAGAGCAGCACCTCTACAGTTACATCTGATGTTGCTAAACAAAATGAATGGTGGGCAGATATAATGAATGATGACTGGAAAGATATTCTAGATGCAACAGCTACTGATTCTCAGGCAAAGGTATGTAACTGCAATACCATAAAGAGTAAAGTTGTAGCCCCTTCTTGTGTTCTGGAAGTTTAGAAATACACCTATTCATTTTAATATGTTGGTGAAAGTTTGTAACACTATAACCTATTGAGAGTATTTTGACGTCATCCTACTGGTAATAGTGGTACCATCTGCATACGGCTAACCCGGTTACTAATTTGTGTGATCGTGGTTAAATTTAGAGAAATTTTGCCTTTCCAACAACATACTTCTGTAACCACGGCGGTATTTTTTTTTCTTATTGGAACACAAGGGCATTTTGTTAGTTTATCTATTCATTTATTGAATGCTTGAAACTTGTGTGAGATGTCGTTTGTTAAAGTGATTACCTGTACAACAGCAATGATTACTTGTTCCTTGGCTTGAAGAGGATTGTGGCTGTTGGTAGATTAAATATTTGATTTAACATGTTAAAAATCCTGTAACGAATTGTTCATGTTCTTGACATAGGCTGCTGTTGGAAATTCTAAGCAATTTATACTGCATCTTACCTTTAACACAAAAAAAAAAGTCCCTGATGCTATAGATAGCACTCCTTATGTTTCTACCCTGGTCAGAATGCTAAATATGTATGGATCTCTTTTGTTGCAGTCCATGGCCCAACCTTCCAATTCTGCTGCATCACAGCCTGCTTTCAATCAGTCAACTTCATCCCATAGTGGCGATATTTGTCCTGTCACAAGTCCTCCCAACAAAAGCAATGCCTCTGCAAGTAAACAACGGATGAGGTGGACCCCAGAATTGCATGAATCTTTTGTCCACGCTGTGAATAAGCTTGGTGGTAGTGAAAGTATGTCCTCTGTGTTGTAAATACCACTCAAGTGGTTTTCTCTTGTATATACAAATCCTATTCTGGCATAGTCTAATAGTTTTTTAAAAAACCTTCAGAAGCTACTCCAAAAGGTGTGCTCAAGCTTATGAAAGTTGATGGTTTGACAATATATCATGTGAAGAGTCATCTGCAGGTTCTTTTTTTATCTTTCTAAATAACATAATTGCTGAAAGGAGACTTCAGTTTTGACTTTCTTTATCTTCACTTATTTTTACTGCAGAAGTACCGCACAGCTCGCTACAAGCCAGACCTATCAGAAGGTTTACATTAATTGGGTTCTCTCTGACTTGCATTTTATTTATACATATTCCTACATACGGGAACTCATTTTTCATGGCAATGACTTGAGTACAATTTTCATGATAATGGCAAGGGCTGTGAATTTATTTGTAAAAGCATAGTTTCATGATGAAATATAAATACTTAGTGTAAGATCCTTGTTGCAAATAGCACGCATGCAACCATATTCTAGTTTATGTGAGTTGTTAACACAATTCTGACCTTTTCTTAACTCATCATGCAGGTACAACACAAGAAGGAAAAACTACCGAGGAGTTGTCTTTGGACCTGAAAGCGTGAGTGGATATTATTATTCCATCATCTCTTCTCTTTTTTCATTGTACTTCTGGTACACTTCACATGGTGCTAACTAATAAGTAGGGTACTATGTGGTTTAGCAATCAACATGCATCAAAGTTCAAATCAGGAGTGTAGGCATGACTGGATGGCAGATTATATTACCGACTAAAGTAAATAATTTGGTCACACACATATATTTGTGATTCACTTGCTAGCATGGTTTCAAAATAAGTGTAGGGATTCGCCTACTAGTATGGTTCAAATCTACAGTTTTCTCATATAGCACAATAGAAGATATATCCGTTTTACTTGAAATTATGTTTACGGTATTATAATTGCCAAGGACTTAAGATTGTCATTTATGCTGTAATTGTAGATGCATCTGTGTAATCCTTTTCCTGGTAGTTGGATTACCATTATGCATTATTGAGGGAATGGTGGTATTTCATGTTCATTTTTCTGTTGGATCAGTAAGTGCATGTTCTTCCCAGTCACCAGTACTAGATACCCTTGCATTATGTTGTTTTGCTTATGTAGGAGCATGGATCTTACTGAAGCACTGCGCCTTCAGATGGAAGTTCAGAAGCGCCTTCATGAACAACTCGAGGTACTAATTCAAAAGCATGTACACTGACTCTAAATTTAGTTGAAATAGGTTCATGCCAAATGGCAACTTAATAAAATAAAAGAGGCATGCAACAATTGCTACCCTTTTGGGGATACAAATATGAGACTGAGACATGTTCCTTTCGACACTAGTTTGTGGCAATGAACAAAATTGTGACTTCTGGAATGTGGCATGCACTGGTCTTAATAATACAGGGGTAGGACATGCCCATATACTTCAAATTAAATTCCCATGACCTGAAGCACATTTGATTGTTCTATTGCAGATCCAGAGGAAATTGCAGCTTCGAATTGAAGAACAAGGGAAATATCTGCAGAAGATGTTTGAAAAGCAATGTAAATCCAGCACACAGAGTGTGCAGGATCCATCGTCAGGAGATACAGCAACTCCATCTGAGCCAAGCAATTCTGTAGACAAGGACAGTGATGATGCCTTGGACCCAAACAGAATAGGAGACAACCACCCTAAAAATTCTACCAATGTAGGTGCCAACCTGAAAACTGCAGCAACCGAGTTTCCTGATTCCCCATTAACTGCAACTGATGGATCGGAGCTCCCCCAAGAGAAGCGTCATAGAGTGCATGAATCTTAGACAGTTAACTCATGGAAAAAGGTTCTGGCATTCAGATTATAGCTGTTCTGTCCATGTACTTGGTAAAAGAAAATTGGTTTCATCTACGTGGCTGAAATTCTAGTGCTGATCCAAGTCTATTGAGCTGAACTATTTAAAAGGAACATAAAAAAGCCTAATAGAGAAGGGGAACTGTTTGGTGTCCGCTTGTATTATAAATCAGTAGCAATAACTCAAATTTATCTCCGGTACTGTGAAATAAGGAGATTTTGAGATCTAGCCATCTTCCTGGGTACAATTTTTATTTCAAGGAGTTACGGAACTCCTCTTCCTCCTTGCAGCTCAGAAGATATTGAGCTAGGTACTGAAATGTCCCGAGTTACTGGTATGTCTCTTGAATGTGAACCAATGGTGTTTTTCTTTTTCTTTTTCTTTTTTTTTGAAGTAAATGAACCAATGGTGGTAAAGTTGAACTAAACCTGTCTGAAGCTTTCAAGTCATAGTCTTATGGCGATTTCTCCTCGAGGGCTCCAAACTAAAACTGCAATAGCCTAGCCGGCGGTATGAATCAGCTGCTTCCAACAAGGCGTGAGATCTCCGTGCATGTGTCGGCTGTCGGCACGGCCCCAACGAGCATGCAATGGCACCCACCCGCCATGGCGCTCGTTGATTCGCCCGCGGCCAGTGGTTCGAGTCACAACAGTCATGCTGATTGCGGTGTCGGATGGGGCGGGGGTGGTGCGTACGTTGCATGAGCATGATCGGGATAGCGTTGAATCGTACAGGGAGAATATTACAGCGAATATTGATCAGGGGCGGGGATATATATAGTAGTAATGGAGTCCACAAATTATTAATTCTTTTTCTAGGGTAGCTTTAACTATCATATACTCTAACTTCCCTCTACAGTAAAACACGAGCATCACGAACGCTTAGACTAAAAAAACCAATAGAATGACTCAACAATTATAGCGGTGTAGCCAAAATATGGGTCGCGATAGAGCCGTTTTCAAAATAATCGTGCTTAGAGTAGTCTTAGTCCATGTAATCAAAATCGAGGTATCATTGACAAGGTAGCCAAGCTGCAATGCACAAAAGGTGCCACGAGTGGTCTTGGGCACACAAACAACGCCGTGGACCAAGACGCGCAAGGACACGCTAAAGACGAAAACGGTGATTCAATCGAGACAGTCATTGAAGATGACGTCAAATAACCGACATTGTCAAACCGTAAAGGACAAGACGCCACACTGGGTTTACCAACCCTAGGAACAACTCAAAACAAATGTGTGCATTGATGTTGGCAATAAGCGCGAACAAGGACTGAACGGCCTGAACGAGAATGTTAGTAGCTAGGGGGTTAAGTGCCTACTTGAGGAGCTTCTAGCAGTTGAGGAGCTCCTAACAGTTGTAGCTTCTTTAAGAATGAAGCTCTCCCAAACAGTCCAGCTTTTCGTTCAGATTCTGAGAAGCTGTAATTGTAGAATTCAAAAAATGAATTAAAAGTCAGAAACTGAAAAATTCAACTTCTTTAGATTTTCAAAAACTGACTATCAACCAACAACTTCTCGAAATGTTAACCTCCTCCAAATAGATCCTAACATGCAGCGGTAATGTTCGAAGTAGGCGAAAAAGAACCGATGGCTGACGACGATTACTGCTGGTTCCATGGCCATCCGCTACCGCGGCGTCCGCGCACTGCCGCTTAGGCCTTCCCTCCCGGTGTTTGAGACACCCTGATCCTGGTGTTCTTTATCCTCTCAAGCACTTGGACAGAGCTCCTAGTCCTAGTGAAGATCGTGAGCTCCGGACCTCCGGTCATCTCAAGAAAACAAAGAAGAAAAGAAAAGAAAAAAAGACCGTGAACTCCGGCATTTCGTGGGCGGGGGCGGGGGCAGGGGAGTGGCCGAGTGGGCTGTCTAATATGCCTGATTCCGCGGTAGCCCTTGGTGTTGCTTTTGACAATGCTGGTAAGTGGTAGCTGCAGTGCAGACTGTAGAGGCCAAATCAGACGTGTTTATTCGGCCACATTTACGATAACGTAGATCAAACTAGTTCTCTGAGCCGAAATTTAGATTGGTTGTTGAAATTAGGATGAGATAAGATTTTATGGATGACTCTTCTAGAGCCGAACTTGAAACGGTGATGTTATCGGAGGATGATTTTAACTTCCCACAGCAAATCTCCGAGCACACAGGCACACAGGCACACAGGCTCCTCGTCACAAGCTACCGCATGAAAGGTTGCAAGATACCAACACACCCATTTCAATGCAAGACAAAGGAATACAAGACTGGAAAATTTGCTGGAGAATGAGAATGGACTTGAGCACTCAAAAGATATCCAAACAGCTGTCAATCTCGTTGTGTAACTGATGGTCTTCTGACAACAAAATATACTTTCCACCGACACAAAAATGATGAACAATCAATGTGCATCTAAGAACAAAGAATTTGAATTTAGCCTGTGTATGCCCTTATTGACAGGACAAAACAAGGGGGACAAAAAAATTCAACAAAGAAAAGAATTAACCTGCATCGATGAGGCGCAAGGTACCAATTTCAATAAAGGTGCCACAGCCCACCACCGATCGATCGTTCCGTCCCGTACTCTAGACGATGAGAGTGATGCTCCCTTTACCTGAAGCCTCACTACCACTCATCATCATTGTCTACTGCATTATCCTTCAGCTTAAGACTAATTTCTCTAACTGTAGAAAAACCATCCATCAAGCTCACTAATTTAATGAACAGATGGTGCTGGATCTACTCTGTCAAAATTGATGGCTAATAACTGCTTTCCTGGCCCCTTTTTTCCTCAATGGAAGTGCTCGTCCCCTCTAGGTATATAATACAGCAGCAGACGTAGCAATCTAGCGTCAGATATTTTGTTTCCCAGGTTTAAGTGCATTATGGACTTACATTGCACTCATCCATGAATCGTTCATCTCGTGTAAGAAACCTCTTCCAGTACTTCCTGTAGTCTGGTATACCTAACTCAAGCCAAGGCTTCATGTTACCGTTGTAATGCAATGATGCAGAGTTCCGGACAAGTTCCTCTTTGATGGCATAGTCATATCCAAGCCCAGATATAGTCAATCTTTCATCAAGAGGATATATAAGATGTTCAAAGGCAAGCAAGCTTATTGGCAAAGCTGCAGCTCGCACTGAAGCTTCATCATCATTGTGTTGGAACTGTAACAAAATATGATTACTAAATAAGCTAACATAATATATCCTCAGAGAAAAAAATTGAGCAGTTCATTTAAACGACCATAGCAGGTCATGATCCCATATAATTAGCAAATTTGTGGCCCCATGGAACAGAATTACTAAGCACACCAATATGTTTTTGAATTTTAAACAAGGGACTGACCTTTTTCAGTAGTTGAAGGTAATTCTCTGTGACATTATGCTCCCTCCATTTCTCCAAATCAATCACATTCACCCCAGACATCCAAGCACACGACTGCGGATCATATGTTGCTTTACCCAGAAGGTTTCTTAGCTGTCCCATTCTCAGACCACAAAACTTGACAGCACCATTGACCTTATCTCCCATATCAATATTCCACAAGAAAGAGAGATCACGTTGAACAACCACATCATCATCTAACACAATCACCTTCTTTAAATCTTTTAATATTTCTGGGATGAAGAAATGTGAGTGACTGAACACTGATAAATATTCCATTCTAGTTTTCTCAGTAGGTAGTTCAAGATTACTGATGAAAACACGAAATTCCTCAGGTAAATATAATTGCTGGGAGCTGAACTCGGGCAAATTCTCCAAAATAATCTGCTCGTAGTTTATGACATGAACAGCTGACTCCCTGTAGGAGTTCCTTCCAAACCAGTGCTTCATGGCATAGAAATTTTGAGCGTCAGTTAATATATGAAATACTACATTTTCGGTCTCCTGCAAAATCACAAAAAAGAAAATCAGAAATGACAAGTGTAGAGCCCATTCTAACAACTTGAATGTGTTAAAAATTGGTTGCATACCTCAGAATTACTAACAGTTGAGTTGATGACAACAGAAGCTGCAAGTACATTTTTAGATAATATGACATAGTGCCTATGGTCTGGAACATTAAACTTATGCACAGCAGAGTCATCTGAATCCAATGGAGCAGACTTAAAATATTCCACCGTCAACCTCATGTTAAGACAATGATGACTTTTGGGCATCGTGTGAACACCAAGATTGTACAGATATGCACTCTGCTTCATATGAAAATGAGCTTCATCCTCTGTCATATGAAGTATTTGGCGAAGCTTTCTGTCGACGTTGTTACAATCAACAGTGCATGCTTTAGCTCTTGCTATTGTTTGGTCCATCTTCTCTATCTTGATTTTGATACTGAAAGCACAATTTAAGTGTTAATTACTAAGAGAACCAGACTGAAATTTCTGTCAAGCTACCATGGCGCAAGTTCAACATTTACAACTCAGAAAACATATAAATGTTAAAAGAAAAAATTGACACATGGGCGCTGGAGTAAGCTATAAAAGACATAGATTTTCAACCTTTTTGCTTGCAGAAGAATCTATGCAGTGCATAGATGATCTAGTTACCACCCCCACAAAAAAGAGGATGTTTTAGTTTTTACAGTTTTAACTCAAAAGATGGACCCTGAAAGCATTGAAGGGGGCAATCACAATATGCATGCTAGGTACTTACAATGATGGTAGATCAGCATCAACAATGGACTCACTGAGAACCCTCTCATGTTCTTGAATATTTTGCTTCAACCCACGAGTCAGTGCCTCCTTTCCTTTTAGTTTGGCAATGCTTGGGTAGTACGACCGAGCTACAAATAGCTGATCTTTTAGTCTTTTCACAATGGTGTCTTTCATAACTTCTTTGTGCTCTATGGACCAGAGGCAGTAACTCCCAAATTCAAGCTGACAAGCCTTAGCCTTTTCCACATCGTCCGCATTTTGAACTTTGGCAGGTTTCATGTTATTGCCACTAATACCCTGAAACCAGTAAATGTTTATTCAAACGAAATGTATCAGTACACTTCTCATTAAAAACGACGACCAAATTACAACCTAGCCTAAGGTCATAGATGTAACTGCAACTAGCCAAGAGTCATACTTCTGTACGTCGAACTGGAACTGGTACTGGCTTTGTCTTTGGCTTCAGTGGTTCAATTTTTGGTGAAGGGGGGGCTGCAGACAAGTGCCAATTATTGAGTCAATAAGACAGTCAAATAAAACATGAGTTTACTAAGGGAACAAAAAACAGAATAGAATAGATGGACTACTCATACACAGCTTGACCACACGAAACACCATTTATGAATAAAGGTCACTATCTCGCCACGATACACATGCATGTAATAAATATTAAAACTAGTAAACTGCAGGTGCTGGAATATTGAATAGTAACTGGTCTTCATCCTCAATAGCCCAAAAATGATGTATAACTGCATCTTTTTTTTAATATTATCCAAATAAACATTTTCCTACAAAATTGCAAAACAATGTATGCTTCTTTTATTCAAAGTTGTACAATAAATTGCCCAAATGGCACTTCCTGTATTTTTTAAATATAGTTTCCACATATCCAACTGAGTTTATAATATTTCTAATCTTACAACCAATACCTTTTGGTTTAGCACTAACTTTGGAAGGGACAGTATCACTATGGTGATGTGAGTCTATATCGCCCCTGTGAATCATCTCAGATGTATCCTGAAAAAGGAAGATAAAAGGGTGTGAGGGATAAGGGATTTCAAAATACATATGGAGCTGTTATGGAATGCAGTATTTATTAAGAACAAAAGAAGCAAATTATTTACTAATTCTATATTTCTGCAGGCATAGATCTTCCAGATCTTTCGCAGTTCATAATCATGAACAAAGAGACTAGAATAGAGGGAGGTTCTATTGATATGCAATATTGCTTTGCTCGTTGGCTATGTCGAAGGTAGTTCGTAACAGTTGGATTTTGTGGCTCAAATCGTGTTAGCATGCCTTATCTCAGTTGTCATACTCAGTCCAACAGAAACAGCATAGAAGCAGTGCAGTCTACGGTATTATGACTAGTTCGCCAAATTCTCCAAAAGCTGACAAAAAACCCATTTCACTGGATCAGTTCAATTTGACATGGTCTGTCTTGATATGCTCTCCAGTCGTAAAATCAGTTGTGTTATGCCCAGTTGTTTTTTCTATCATGCCATACAAATTTTAAGTGGATAAAAATATATTTGAATGCAAATGCACCTAAACCAGATAGTTTTTGTTAAAACCCAGTAACCAACCAAGAATCTAAAACACGTTAGGAGGAATGAGGGATACAAAGACATGGCCAGCCTATGAAAAATAAAATGCTAATGTTAGTAGTTTAATGGTTATTCATGTTTTGTCCTTCTCCATAGAGGTGAAAATGCAGAACAAAGGCCAAGCTAGCCTTTGTCAACAAGATCATGTCAGAGTTTTACATTGTATGATTAAGTCAAAATCCACCAAGCTAGCACAAGGCACAATGCCGTACGGATTAATCACTATCACTACGTAACAAAAAGATCACAAAAAATCACTAACCTTTGTCTCTGCGTTAGCACCACTGCCATCTTCCGGCTTCACTACAGTTACTCCACCGCTCCTTTCCAACACCATGTGTTCGAATGAAGGCAAATCAATCTCCTGTACCAAACACAAATCACCAAGATAGCAATGAGTAACACATACTTTCCCCAAACAAACAGCATTCTCGTAAGAAAACATCCACAAGACTATCAAAAACTTGTTCAATATGCACATTTCTAGAAACAACAAGTTACCTGTTGGGGGCGCTCATCCGTCACATACACTGCATCAGAAACATCCAAACCAATCAGAAAACTGACCCCAAAAAACACAATCCCCAATAAGAGAACAGGAATACCACCAAAACAACCCAATATCCCGCAAACCAGACGACAAGGAAGGAACCAGCGAGCCCCCGGAACAGATCCGCCGGGAACGGCGCCGATCCGATCCGGGAGGAGGCCGCGGCGGCACCCGCATTCCGCCGAATACGGGGGCTCGAGTCGCGGTGGTGAGGGGGTACGTGTCGGCCGCGGAGAACTCACCGGCAGGGAAGCGGTTGAAGAGGAAGGCGATCGGCACGAGCAGCGAGCAGAAGACGAGCGCCAGCACCGCCAGCCGCGGGCCCCTCCGCCTCTTCGCCGGCGGGGGCGTCGCCTTCATCGCCTCCTCCTCCCACCACCACCACTTCTAGCGATCTCCACCGCCTCGTCCTCCTCCTCCGCCTCCGCCGCCTCTCCCGACTCCTCTATCGATCATGCCACACCGCCTCCACCTCCCCCTCCACCGCCACCGCCGCGGGGCAGCGCAGACGAATGCCTCCCGGCGGCTGGGCCAATGGCGCGGGGCGGCGGCGAGGGGGTGGGTCGATCGATCGGGGCGAGGCGGATTTGGATGGGAGCCGCGCGGCGCCGGATGCTCGGATTGGTTAGTGTGCGCGAGAAGCAAGGGGAGCGGAGAGGAATAAGCAGCGCTGCGCGTCGTAGGGAGAGAGAGAGATAGGAGATGCGAGAGGGATTTGCTTTGCAGAAACAAGTGTTGCGGTGCGATGTGATGCCAAAGAGAATAAGTTTACTGGGCCTGTTTAGTTCCTTTCAAACTTCAAACTTCAAGCTTCAAACCAATCACATCGAATGTTTGGACACATGCATAAATTATTAAATGTGAACGAAAAAAAAACCAATTACACAGTTTATGTGTAAATTGCGAGACGAATCTTTTGAGCCTAATTACACCATGATTTGACAATGTGGTGCTACAGTAAACATTTGCTAATGACAGATTAATTAGGCTCAAAAGATTCGTCTCGCAATTTACAGGCGGAATCTGTAATTTGTTTTGTTATTAGACTATGTTTAATACTTCAAATGTGTGTCCGTATATCTGATGTGATTTGATGTGACGTTTTTTGAAAAAAAAGTTTGAAACTAAACACGGGCTAAATGGTGTATGTTTTTGTAAAAAGTTACTTAGGGTGAGTTCTTTCCCCTCCTTTTCCAACTCACATCTCTCGTTTTTCACGCGCACGCTTTTCAAACTACTAAATAGTATATGTTTTTGTAAAAAGTTTCTATATAAAAGTTGCTTAAAAAAATCAAAATAATTCATTTTTGAAAAAAAATTAACTAATACTTAATTAATCACACGCTAATGGACTGTTCCGTTTTTGGTGCGCACGGTATGTGTTGGAAGAGCATGCAAACGAACACAGCCTAAAAAACCCACTGTTTCTCTCGCTTTTTTCCCCTCCTCGCTTTGTTTCTCCTTTACTGTGGGTAGGACTAGTAGTATGTATTTGGAGATTTATCACTCTTTGGAGATTTGATTTATCTCGATTTGCTTTGCTGTTTATTTTAACTCCGGCCAACTGGTTCACATATTATGAGATCAGCGGTGGGGACAAGGGATCTTCTGCGGCCAACGATGTGGATGCAGCTGGTTTTGTACTTTTGGGGGTTTTCTCCAACAATCTATGCTCCAGCAGGATAGGATGTCTCCGTAGTTTTGCGTTGTCTCTGTAGTTTTGCGTTTGCAAGTATATGGTCTTATATGATAGAGCTTCAGATCTTATATTCATGGTAGATTTGATGTTTGTATGTTAAATTATAGTATTTTATAATTTTAAATTTCATCTAAAATAAGAGCACATTGATTTATTCAAATGTTATCCACGTAATCATATATCTAGATCCGTAGATTTGTGAGGCTATAAATACATAGCTCTATGCTTTGAAGCTTTACCAAAAAGACTGAGTAACCTCTCTAGGAAATACTATATGTGTACTTGTTTATTTTTTATTTTTCATGTACCTAAAATTATGTCTAGCTATGGTTTATGGTTTATGATCACAGTATTATGCTCATACTATATATGTGGTATAGATATCTTTGATGCCAGCAAAATAAATAAAAGAAACGATACCAATGATAATTTGGTAAACATAACAAATCATTATTGGTCATAGTGTGAAAATTATGGGTACCGGATATCCTCACGGCTAGCTTATCCGACTTACTATAGCCGATAGGTTATGTCTCATGATTATGTAAACCGGCTATGACTTGAGTATTACGCTACCATTGAGATAAGGTAACGGCTCATAGTCCATAGTTGGTAAGTTAGAGGAGTCCGACTGAGAGTATGAGAAGGTCTCCGACTTGTAAACCTTCCCTCCGAGACTATATAAGGAGGGTAGGGGTATCCCTGGAGGGGTAAGAGTTTTCATATGCTCAATAGAGTCTAAGGTGCACGAGTCCACAAACCCACGAGATTAAGAGATCGTGAGATCAATAAAACCACTCGGCGGATCGAATCCTCAAAACAGGAGTAAGGTATTACCTCTTGTAGAGAGAGCCTGAACCTGTCTAAACCTCTTTGCATACTAACCCATCGTATTTGGCGCTTGACTGCTACCCCCAGTTTCTTATTGTCGAAACCAAGTTTCGACAGTTGGCGCGCCAGGTAGGGGAAGTGCGTCAGGTTTTCTTCTTCATCTCGCCGACAAGCGTGATGGGATCTTCATCAGGCATCGACGACTTCGCCTTCGCCCATGGGCAGATGTTCCGCTTCGGCAGCCTCGACTTCATCACCGATAAATTCGGCAAGATCTCTCTCCTTGACTCGGATTCGAACCAGTCGGGAGGGGGAAACCTCACGGCGCCGTTTGGGTTACCAAACGACGCTAAGACCTACCACAATCTTCTATCTTCCGAGTTAGAATCGATCCACTTGGGAGAATCTTCATCATCGTCATCATGCTGCGATCCGGGCTCAAGGGAAATCGTCGTCATACTCCAATCGCTCGAGTCGCGCTCATCTACGGAGCTCAATGAATATCTTAGCTCTTCCGACTTCGACGACCTCTATGACATCTCCACGGATGAATTCAACGACTCCGACTTCGACAAGTACTACGATCCGATGTTCCTCAACGTCCTCATGGCCGAAGTAGCTGAGACCGACTCGGCCATGGCCCGGAGGGTTGCGGAAGAGGAACGAGCCAAACTTGAGCAAGAACGCAAGCGTATGGAGGAGGAGAACAAGCGCAAGGAGGAGGAGCTCAAACGAAAAGAAGAAGCTGACAAGAGGAAACGAGACCTGAGGGCGACTAGGCGCTCCGCCCGCGAGGCCATACTCCAGACACGAGTCGACAATGCCAACATCTTCCTCACACCGCAACAGAATGCGGTCGCCGCCCTCACCCTCATCGACACCGTCATCGAAGCGGCACCCGCTGCGATAACACCACTTCTAGACAAGATAAAGACTATTGTCGCAGCCACAGCCAACGGCGCTTCCACGAGCTCCGCGCGGAGAGCTACCGAGTACATCGCCGAGACACCAGAGGACAGCCGTCTGCCACCGATGCAATCCAAAGACTGCCGGAGACCTGAGCTGAGCAAGAGACCCGAGCAGAGCAAGACACCCGCCAAGTCCAAAGACCTTCGCCATTACGCAGCATGGAAGCACCAAGATCAATCGACCGACTCTCATGAGAGAGGTCACGGCCGGCCACCCGTCCACGATCGGGTTCGTCATAACCCCAATTACCAGAGCAGCTCTCGAAGGCCACCGCCGAGTGACTTGAGGGAGGTATTTGACCAGCGTCATTGCAAGCGTAACAGACCCTATTATGAAGACCGAAGGAGATCACCTGACAACGATGACGATGGAGTACCCGCGTTCACTCGGGACCTGCGTCGAGTGAATTGGCCGAGTGGATTCAAGCCCACAGGGATTGACAAGTATGACGGCAAAACCGACCCCGAGTCATGGTTAACCGTTTACACCCTCGCCATCCGCGCAGCAGGAGGAGACAGCAAAGCCATGGCGAACTACTTGTCCGTTGCTCTCGCCAATTCAGCCAGGAACTGGCTCACAAGCTTACCAAGAGGTTCAATCAATTCGTGGAGCGAGCTTCGGGACCATTTCATCGCCAATTTCCAGGGCACTTACGAAAGTCCCGGGACCCGCTTCGATCTCTACAACGTGATTCAGAAGCCCAACGAGTCATTGAAGGACTACATTCGGCATTTCTCGGAGAAGCGAAACAAGATCCCCGACATAGTCCATAGTTGGTAAGTTAGAGGAGTCCGACTGAGAGTATGAGAAGGTCTCCGACTTGTAAACCTTCCCTCCGAGACTATATAAGGAGGGTAGGGGTATCCCTGGAGGGGTAAGAGTTTTCATATGCTCAATAGAGTCTAAGGTACACGAGTCCACAAACCCACGAGATTAAGAGATCGTGAGATCAATAAAACTACTCGGCGGATCGAATCCCCGAAACAGGAGTAGGGTATTACCTCTCGAAGAGAGGGCCTGAACCTGTCTAAACCTCTTTGTATACTAACCCATCGTGTTTGGCGTTTGACTGCTACCCCCAGTTTCTTATTGCCGAAACCAAGTTTCGACACATAGAGAATGAAATTTTGGTGCCATTCATAACCGAAGATTAACACAACTCATTATATGTCAAACAATTACTTCCTCTGTCCCATATTAGTTGTCGCTTTGACTTTTTCCTTATAACGTTTGACTATTCGTCTTATTTAAAAAATTAATGCAAATATAAAAAAGAATTATACCTACTTAAAGTATTTTTGATAATAAACTAAGTCGCAAAAAAATAAATAATAATTCCATAATTTTTTGAATAAGACGAATGATCAAACTTTACAAACAAAAACACAAAGCGACGAGTATTTTAGGACGGAGGTAGTATCATTTATTATTAGGGTTAATTGGATCCATGCCATTAAAAATTTGTTAATTTGAAAAATACCATTATTATTTGTAAAACCTACTACGTAGCACTCAAATTTTCTAAAATTCAAATTGTGCCACTGCCGTCAAGTTTTCTATCTGCTCCCCAACCCATTCCGATCTAAGATGAGCGCAACGAGGCTGACAACGCCGAAGCCCCGAGAGCAGGAGAGGTCGACAACGAAGAGGGATGGCACGACGAGGGCAACGTCGAGGACGGTGTGCAAAAGGAGAGAGTGAATGTTAAAGGCGGTTGAGGTCGGCGTCGAACGCTATGGTGTAGCAGTAGAACGGCAAGCAACAAGGGCAATCGCCATCTCGCACAACTCCCATGCCGCCTTGGCCACCGCCATCGCCTATCGGACAGTGAGCCAAAGCCCATAGTGGACATGTGTTGATGAAAAATCCGCGCCCGACCGATGGTGCCAAATCTGTGCTGACACGAACTATGTCAACAAACACAATGGCTGAAAGATCTGTGTAGCTCCAGTGTAGGTCTTAAACTTTGATGAGATGCAAGCATGCCAGTTAGTTTGATCCTGACAAGATATATAAATTGACAATCAAACCGCCGATCAGCCAATAAGTCGATGTAGCGATATTAGCCGATGTCACAAAGCCGATCGAGCAATAAGCCGATGTAGCAATATTAGCTGATGTTAATAGGGTTTTGAACAATCGACTATATATCCAATATAGATTCTGACACTTAGATAAATAATAATATAAAAGTAATCGATTGATGATAATGTAATAAGATAATGAACCAATCGGCTGATATAAATGTGACAAAGTAGATATACAATAAACCAGTCAGCCGATATAGATATAATGAAGCAAATATCCAACAAATCAATCGGTTGATATTGATATAGAATATTAGATGTAGACTCGATGGTTAAAAACATACATCGACAGCAAGTCTGATGTTATTAAATCCAAATAATTAAGTAATTAATGAAACATTTGCTGTAATCGGCTAAAACCAACTGTTATATAATCCTCATAAGTCGATGCAATATTTAGATAACTCATTAGCAGAAACCTCGATGAAACAATGATTGATACCTACTGACTTAAATAAATCTAACTTACAACCACAACCCCATAGGTTGAACCCAACCGATGCAGCATAAGGTTGATAATTGTCTGATAGTTTTAAGCAAAACGATATAATACCGATCAAAATGGTCATGCATTAAATTTAACTAAGATAGTAAAATCATCAAAGAGAAATTTAACACATTAGATAAGATCAGCTAACACTCCGATGAAATATTAGCATGAACCTATCGACTTAACAAAATTTAGATTATCAACAACAATCTAGTAGGTCAAACTTAATCGATGCAGCACGAGATTGTATATAATAATCTAATACTCAATGAGCCGATAAATCTGTCTAATGTGATGGATATAACAAATCTATCTAAAATAACATTGTGATTGTAGAGATATATTGACTAAGCCAAAAGATCAGACATAACCGAGACAGTCCCAACTAAACCGATGCATCTCTAAACACAATGCAATTAAAGATAGAATCGAGATATCAAGTAGGCAAAGATATCGACTGAACCAGAGCAATCTGTCAGTGTTATAGATAAGACATACCCAATAGTCTTGGGTTGGGCTTGGCAGAGGCCCACCATATATCAAGCCTTATACGGAATCATGCCTCATATACAAAAGGTGTTCCGGATAAGAAAGGAGAAGCAGAGTTCTAGTTAAATACTACAGGGACTACTCGGATCGTATCCATACTTGTCTCCCTAGTTCTATTTTGACAAGAGAACATCCGAGGGTATAAATACAATACCCCCTAGGAGAAGAGATGAGGGAGCCAACGGAGGCCAACATAGGCCAAGATATGTCAACTGAGGCCAAGTCAGAATACAAGCCTAGATAGACCCAATCTGGAGCCACAAAGGCCGACAAGAGGGATCTAGGGCTACCTCTAATCTCGTCGAGTTCATATTCAAGGAAAAAGACTACGCTATCCGTCAACTACATATTCAAGCTTCATGTCGCCAAGCCGACGTCGACTATATTAGATCATCCCAAATATTGTACTCATGTGATATCGATATATAAAGGCAACACCAGCTTCGCCCAATAGGAGTAGGGCTATTACCTGTCAGTCAAGGGGCCCGAACCTGTATAAAAATCTCTGTCTCTCGTCTCTTTTACCTCAACCTCGCGTATACCCTGGCTCCAACAATTCTCATACTCTACAAATACCGTGCTCGGCGTATAGCCCGTTG
Organism: Oryza officinalis; assembly: GCA_008326285.1. Lineage (NCBI taxonomy): Eukaryota > Viridiplantae > Streptophyta > Magnoliopsida > Poales > Poaceae > Oryza > Oryza officinalis. The sequence continues at coordinate 22,522,043 of BDMV01000003.1, read as the reverse complement.
TTGACGCCAAATCCGTACCGCCGATGTGGATTCGGCGCGCGGACACACGAAGGCCTGGGAGATCTGCTTAGCTCCAGTGTAGGTCCTAAAATTGATGAAGCGCAGGCGTGCCACTCAGTTTGATCCTGCCACTGACAAGATATGCAAAACAGCAGAACAGAAGGTCTAGGCTGATAGGGCAAAAACGTATCGGCCGATAGGCCGATAGCCAAAACAACCGATCAGCTGATGGGTCGATAGCACAATCCCAGCCGATGCCGGTACCAGCCGATGTAGTTAGGGTTTCGAACCATCGGCTGTGTACTAAGCAAACATTTATATAGAGGCGATCGGCCAACGATAACATGATGATGTAGCAATATGATATAGCATAATCCAAATATAAAATAAATATTGATCTGAAGATTAAAGCACACATCGGCCAGAGGTCCGATGGCATAAACTCTCAATAAGCAGATAAACAATAAATACTCTGTTGTCATCGGCCTGATCCAATCTATATGTAAAACTCTTGGGCCGATGCAACGTCCAGATAACTCACCGGCTGAAACCCCGATGAAACCCTTTTTGGCAGCCAACAAGCAGGCTAGAGATTACGGTTCTAATCACGACTTAGTAGGTCAAACCGAACTGATGCAGCACTAAGTATGAAAAGAAACGCAAGACCTAGACAATCAAGCCCTTGACTGATTTTCGGGGTGGTAGATACCTTAGCCAATCTAATCTAGCAAGGCGATTTAGTTGATACCGGCATAAACCCTAAAGCGAATCTCGGCCGATAAGACTAAATCGAGAAGCCGAACCAGATTGACTAAGATATATGATAGTAGGTGCTTACGTTGTTGAGATCAGAACGTCGAAGCCCTAGCCCCGACAACGCAGGCAGCCATAACGAGACTTACCCCGCGCGAGAAGGGCATGAACTCGCCGAGAAAGACGAAAATAAAAAGGTTGGCGATGCGCCGAAATTGTATTGATCGTGTGATAAAGATTACATGAACTACAGGCTTACATATTTATACCCATAGACTAACAAAGATCCTAACAGATTACGACTCAAACTTTCCTAAAGATAAAAGAAAACAGATAAAGTCCTTATTGGACACTAACACACTTTCCTAAAGATAAGAAGGAAACTAACAAACTTATCCTAATTAACAGATACAAGCCGCATCCTCCTCAAACTCGGTCTTCTCTGGATAAGATCTTCCCGAATCTAACAAGAATCCGACTACTTTTGGTGGTTGGTTTGAGATAACCCCCATCGGCCGATGTAGAACTCTAGGCCGATACTAGCCTTGAGCCGATATAGATCCTGGGCCGATGAGGACTTCGGGGCTTACCAAATCCTGGTGTTAACACCCGTCGACACAATCCAAGAGATCGAAGCGATGCAACCTTAAACAACACCAATATAGCTGATACAATTGCCAGGGCCAACGGAACTTAGGGCTTACCCCTTCGCCGGAGATCAAAGCCGATGCAGACCCGCGTCAGGTGCCTAGTTCCGTCAGTAGTAAAAACCTCAGGAAAGAGGGTGGCGATGCGCCAAAAGTAGTTATATTGATCTGTGGAGATAAGTTACAGAGATATTGGGTGTACATATTTATACCCATAAGCTGATAAGAGTCCTGATCGGATACGACACAAACTTTCCTAAAGATAAAACAAGTCCTAACCGAACACTAAATAAAACTTTCTAAAGATAAATTCTACCTAATTAATAGATAAATTAAGCCACCATACCATGATCTTCACGATTCCTTATTGAACTCGGTCTCTTCGGGATAAACTTTCCATCGGCTAATTGTGTTCTTTTCTGAACCAAATCAATTAAAGAATCTTACCAAATTTTGACGTTAACAACGTGACTGTCAGTGTTATGGATAAGGCATACCCAATGATCTTGGGTTGCGCTCGGCGGAACCCACCATATACCAAGTTTTATACGGAATCATGTCTCATATACGGAAGGTGTTTTAGATAAGGAAGGAGAAGCAGAATTCAAGTTGAAAACTATAAAGACTACTTGGATTGTATCCATATTTGTTTCCCTAGTTATACTTGGACAAGGAGACATCTGTGGGTATAAATACAAGACCCCTAGAAGGAGAGGGGGGGACAAGATACGCCAAGACACATCAACGTGAGGGACAAGCCTAGACAGACCCAATCTGGAGCCACAGAGGTCGACATGAGGGATCTAGTGCTACCTCCAATCTCGCCGAGTTCATATTTGAAGAAGAAGACTATCCGTCGTCGACTGCGTGTTGGAGATCCATGCCTCCAATTCGACGATGACTAGATTAGGTTCTCCCAAATATTATACTCGTGTGATTCTGATATATAAGAACAACACTGGCTTTGATCAACAGGAGTAGGGCTATTACCTGTCAGTTAAGGGCCCGAACCTGTATAAAAATCCCTGTCTTCCGTCTCTTTTACTTCAGTCTCGCGTATACCTTGGTTCTAACGATCCCCATACTCAGAAAATACCATAGTCACGATCTACTCCGTCGACAGTGACCGACCCTAACTGTCGCAGAAGAACATATGGCAACTTTTTGTAAGGGAACTTCAATAGTTTTTCAGCAACGGGAATTTGTTGAACTTTTGCTTGGCTTTCGATGGGGGAGGTCATCGTCAGCTTCAACCGACACCCCAATTTCGTTGGTGAGCTCACCCCTACTTAGTCTTGGACCCAGATGGAATGAGGGTTGGGGAGAAAGTAATAGAAAACTTGACGACGATGTCACATTTTGAATTTTCGAAAATTTTAATGACAAATAGTAAGTTTCACGAATAGTAATGGTATTTTATCAAATTCATAAATTTATAATGATATAGATCTAATTAACCTTTATTATTAATAAGCATACCTCTGTTTCTTTTTATTTGATTCCCTGTAATCTGTTTTGTCAACTTTCTAAAGTTTGACCACTAATATATTTGAAGTTGTCTATATTTATTTTGGAAAAATGTCATTACCTTTAGAAAATGCTTTCGTAATGATATAGGTTTAGTATTATATATTTGCTCACAAAATCATAAAAAGTACCAAGCAAAATTATATCTCTAAGAAAAATCATTACGTAGAAAAAATAACTAAAGCAAAATGAATTGATCAAAGAACATACAACTCGTATAAAAAAATATGGTGATATTTGACTTTAAATGTGATATATCACCAGATAATACTACATGTTAGGTTTTTAATTGGTCTAACTTATTTTATCCCCGCAGAAAAAAAACTTGTTTGGTCCATTCTTAGTGCCCCTTTGAAACACAAGATTGTCAAAACACAGAAATAGAAAGAACGTAAAAATAGAATGTCATGTTTATTGGATTTCTTCGGAATTTAAAAACACAAAAAAGCTTCAAAGCTAGCGTTTGATAGTCACACAAAAAAAACATAGGAATTTAAGACACTGAAAAATAAAAACATGAGGTAAGACCTTATGCTAATTTTTCTTCAAAATTCTTTTATAATCGTTCATTCCATAGGAATTTCAAAAAAATTAGTAAAAATCAATCATTTATTTCAAGAGATCTCATAGAATATAAATCCTTTAGAATTCCTATATTTCAAAGGGGGGCTAAATGTATAGGATGCAAAGTGGCCATAACAAATACACCACACAATGGCGTATCCACAAAAGATCAAGTATTCGCGTTGTCAAATCTCCAGGGCAACCGTTTCCGATCACTACCAGGTATTTAGTATCGCCAACTCATTTAAATTTAATGACAACGACCCGCATGTGCATTTTTCTATCGAAATAATATTACTCACTACTAGTAATACTGCTACTCGTTCCGTCCCAATATAAATATAAATTAGTACAGATATAATATATTTTAAAACTATAAATTTAAACAGATAACTATTTATATTTGTAATTTTAGAATATATCACATCGGTTGTACTATGTTGTATGTTGTATTTGTATTGAAACAAAGGTGTATTGTACTTTTTTCCTGGCTACACGGAATGCCTGAAAACTGAAAGAGTGGTCAAAAGGGCAAGAAGCACAATTCAGCATAGCCAGGAAAATATGGAAAGGTGATGAATGATGATGATGATGGATCTCCCTCTTTCCTGTTCATTTTCTAACCTTACCCTGTTAAAGAGCAGAAAACAAATCCAGGCTAGACTCACTAGAACATGCAGGAGTAGTAGTCTACTGATTTAGCAACACCTTTAAGGCGGTGTGCAGCTAAGTTACCAGTGCCGCACACTACTTTTTCCTCTGCGCACGCTTTTCAAATTACTACACGGTGTATTTTTTTGCAAAAAGTTTCTATACAAAAGTTGTTTAAAAAAATCAAATTAATCCATTTTTTTAAAAAAATTAGCTAATACTTAATTAATCACGTGCTAATGGATCGCTCCGTTTTTCGTGCGCAGGGTTGGTAAGAAGTAACGAACCCAGCCTAAATTCTTCGGCTAGATCTAACTACTGCAGACAATTCCATGCCTTTCCCTTACCAAGCAACATGCATCGATGCGAAGTGAATAGAAGGTTCTAAAATATATACTGACATATCTAGCCCACATACTAATCTTGTCAAGGAAAGAACCCTTTTGCGTTATTTCCCCGTCTCTGTTTTCTCATAGGCCTTTTTCAAGTTTAGGTTGTCGGTGCTTTTAAACAATATCGGTACTCCAATTTTCACACCTAATCGCGTGTTAAGAATCAGGAGGAATGGTGCATGGATGATATAGTAGGACAAACCTTATAGGGCACACACCGGGAGATTATCCAAAGAAAGATAAGAAATAGAGCGACGATTGGAGCAGGCTTTCTGTTTCGTTTTGCGTCGACCGCCGGTCCCGACGGAAGTCGGATTGTGCAACAAAGGTTTAGAACCTGAACAGATTGTTTGTATCCATTTTGTGCTTGCACATGGCCACATTTTTTTAATTCAATTTATCATTTCAACAAACGAAAAAAATGCGGCAGAGAAATGCTTATGCGGGATTAGGAATTCCTATATTTCTAAGGAATTCCATGAAACTTGAATGGTTTCCAGCATGAAAGCTGATCTCTGCCGTTTCGTCGTGGATTTTGAGTCACTATTATGTGAACCTATAATAAAATAAATTCATATGTCAAAATGACTTAAAGTCACATATCTTTAAAAAACGATCTCATTTCTTCTAACATTTCTAGCATTAGGTTAGTATCAACTCTGCTATACGTCTGACGTAGTTGTCCGACCAGCGTACGACTAAAACGGAAAACAACAAACTCGTGACAGCGTGAGGCAACGCTCTTGATCGGTCCGACGCCATGAGCCCATAATGCTCCCACGTCATATGTAAACCCATGTACAACTTCAAACCCACATCATGTCAACATGTCCGCGAGCAAATGTTATTTTTTCAGTAAGTATTTTGTCTTTTTAGTATATAGCATAAGCACCAAGATCAGTTCATATAACTATGTTATCAATTCTCAATTGTGCTGATGTCAACAATTAAGCTATTTGCGATTAAACGGGGGGCATAAGCATTTCACTAGCACAAACTTCATATACCTTATGTTAATGGAAGAGATTAATGAAAAAAATTAGAGATTAATGGAATTGTTCATCAGGCAAATTCAGACACTAAAATGTTAGGCACAAACAAATATGTTGCAAACAACATCTGATTAAACTCAAGTGAGTGCTTAATGCCTAAAATAGGTTTAGAATAAAGATTTAGGGTAAGAAAGCAAAATAAGATGGAAAATCACGTCGGTAGAAATAATTTTGAGAAGACAAAGAGACGTCTGCACGCGTCTAGACATGGCAATTAGCCACAGCTGCAACATGGGCTTTTGGAAGGCACAACGAGACGAAGATTCAAATGACAGCCCCAAAAGAACACGTCGCGAACGTTGTCGCTGTGGTCGTACGACAGTCGAACGTCATGGTCGTGGGTATAGCATTTTTTTGGTTAGTATAAGGTTATATGGCAGTGCACCATGTAGTAATAGTTGAAAACCATATTTATTTTCTTCCCAAATTTATCAACATGATTCCTAATCAAGCTGGCCCTTAATTAAAACAGTTGACTGTTCATAGTACCGCGTACAGTATTTGCCATAAACATAAGCCGCCCATCCAAAGAAAAACATCTCAAGCAATGAAAAACCGGACTATACACCATGCCAAGGGAGCAAACATGTCACGAGCCAGCCATGTCGCCTCGGTAGGGGTGGTAGGCAGCGGACACACCATAGTACTAGACTCCAAATGCTACCGGCCATTGCGCCTGCGGAAACCTGCGCCCTTCGTACCACAGCTTTTCTGCCTTTCTCCTCCGATCCGCGGCAGCATTCCACAGTAGCCGTTGTCTCTGATGATTTCGGCTCGGCGTGCCTCCGCGCTGCGCGACGAGGAGGAGACGAGACAAAGACGCGAAACCGCCGACCCCCCACACCCACACCGCGCCGCGTGGACGGGACCAACCAACCCGCGTGCGTATCCCATTCTCCCCGTCCACCACTGGACAGACAGCCGCGGCAGGCACAACCGCTTCGGGACTTCGGGTGGTCTGTTCGGGCGGGCGGGCGGTCTGTTCTATCTGCTCGACGAAAACACTACATTACCCAATAATAATTTGTAAACATATTACTCTGCTTTTCTCCTTTTTGCGAGACTTTTCTGATAGGGATATCACTCTCCTTTGGATGTTAAAATTCGTATCGTTAGATTTATTTTGAAACATGCATTCATAATATTGTCTAGTTTCAAGTATTCCTTAAAAAAATCTTGTTGAAAAAATAGTGACACATATGTGCACAATCTACTCCACGATGTCAATCACCAAAAGGAGGCAATATACACCAATTATTTAGCACGAGACTTGAAATTAAAGTTATGGAAATAACAAAATCAATAAACAGCTACACCCACTCCTCTCAAAGAAAGGACGAACTAACTTCCCCATGTGTCAGGAAGTGTACGGTGGTTGTTGATCACTTTATTAGCAGCATACGACGGGGAGACATTATCATCAGTAACGGCCGCCTGGGACGGCCATTCTTGGTGTACGTGTGCTCCGCATGTGAACTCCCCGTAATTAAGCTGTTAAGTCCGAGATACGCTGCTATTAACAACTGCGCAGAGCGTGCTCACTCATGATACATGCTACTAGTTGTCTTATTAATCTATCGGCTAATTAGCCCAGTGCTGACACGTAAATGGAAAGGCAGATACTAATATTATACTTCCAGTATACCTACAAAAAACTAGAGGCCTTGCCATGGATTCATTGGATTGGCCCGGATGTAGGTAATAACGCATGGCACTGTGCCAGGTGCCAGGTCGTTTATTCTAAACGAGAATCGGTAGTGTCAGGCTCTGGAAATGAACGGAAAGAGACGACGAGAGAAGCCATCCTTCCCTAGATGCACGACTGTTACTGCAGGCCGGCTTATCCAGCAGCATCCTGTTGAATCAAAGGTTGTTTTCATTATTTGATGATGAACAATTGCATCGGATTTCATTGGTTATTGATTTTAATATTTGGAGATAATCGGATTTATGATTTGAGAGATGATTGAAATTATCGGACGGTGAACAGTTTTCTGCTGACAGGCTTTGCCGGTCAGACTGGGCGTTTGTGGCCGGTCAAACCGGAGCTTGTGTGCGGTCAGACCGGCCAGCCCGCGGTCTGACCGGCCGACTTCCTGTTGGTTTCGGATTTGGGTTGTTTCGTTGGATTTCTGTGATTATTCAATGTCTACGACTTCTATTCGGTTTCTATACGTATGTGATGCTGTTGTGTGCTAACAATGAGTCAAGTTTGTGAGAACTTGTACTCGGATATGGATTTTGTGTTCGATTCATGTGCAGGTAATCTTGAAATCTCAGGAGAGTATTGCCAGTGATGGATCGGGAGTCAACTTGGGAGAAGATGACGTCCGGACGATCAAGATGTCATGCGGGATACTTCGGTTCAAGATTGATGCACGTGGTTGAGTTGATTCCATATGGCATGCGATGGAGTTATTGTATGCGTATGGAAGTTGGAGTCAAATTTGGATAGAGTCCAAGTTTGGTAATTTTTGATTATGTAAAGTTTGTTGCTGATGTGAGGAGGTTTTTCTAGGGGATTAGGACTCCTTGTATGAGTAGGATTCGTGGCTAGGGACAGCTGCGATGGAGGTATAAATAGAGGGGCAGGGTGTTGCCTCTAGATATTGAGTTTTAGAGATTAGACTTGAAGAAAAAGCTAAGGTTTCGAGTTTGTTCGAGATTTTGGAAAGGAGTGTTGTTGTTGCACTTTGTAAACACAGAGAGAATCAATAAAGTTTCAATTTATTTTAGGAGTTCTTCGATTTGTGTTTGCTCGGGTCTCGACGGTCTAACCGGCGACGACTGGGCGGTCAGACCGGCGGCGACTGGGCGGTCAGACCGGAGGTATTTGTGCGGTCAGACCGGCGCACAGGGGCGGTCAGACTGTCAGAGCCAGCTACAGGAGATCACATCTACATCGGAAGAGGGGAACTTTAATATTTCGCTTTAAGTTTTGGTTTTTGGGTACACCAACCATTCACCCCCCCTCTGGTTGGCTTGGTTAGTGGGATTCGATCTTACAAGTGGTATCAGAGCCTCGTTTTTGTTCTTTGGATTTTTACCGATCTAAACTTTTTAAGCCATGGCTGACAAGTTTTCAACCAAGCCACATGTTTTCAATGGTGTCGATTTTCTTTATTGGTGTGACAAGATGCAATCTTATATTATGGCTCAAGATTATGACATTTGGCTTAAGGTTGCTCAACTCTATGAAATTTCAGATCAAATTAACACTACTGCTTTGAAAACTGAGTTTGAAAATAATTGCAAAGCTAGAAATATTTTATTGAGTGGAATTTCTCGCTCGGATTTTGATCGAGTGTCACATCTAAAAACTGGCAATGAAATTTGGAATGCTTTACGTAATTTTCATCAAGGTACTTCCAACATTAAAGAATTACGTAAACATCTTTTCGAAAAGGATTACATAAAATTTGAGATGAAACCTGGAGAAGCTTTAGATGATTATCTTGCTAGATTCAATAAGATTTTAAGTAATCTTCGATCTGTGGATTCTTCTTATGATGTTAATACTCTCAATCTGAAGTTTCTCGCCACTTTTTAAATGGTCTTCATATGTCAATTTGGGAGATGAAAGTAACTTCGATTCAAGAATCAGTTGATATGTCTTACTTGACTTTGGATTCTCTTTACACAAAACTCAAAACCCATGAGATGAATATTCTTTCTCGAAAGGTTGATTCTAAGTCAAGTGCTTTGGTTTCTTCATTGGATCTTGGTGCTTCTTCATCAAACTCTGTTTCTCTTTCTTCCATTAATGCTTTGTCCGATGATCAACTCGAATCATTCGAGGAGGAGGATTTGGCTTTGGCTATTAACAAATTGTCTCGAGCTATGAACAATGTTAGGTTGAAGAAAAGAGGAGGTCAAATTCGATGCTTTGAATGTGGGGAGCTTGATCACATTCGCTCACATTGTCCCAAGCTAGAAAGAGACAAGAAAGATGACAATGGAGCCAAGAACAAGGACAACAAGCCCGTTACAACATTCAAGGAAAGAAGATCCAAGGAGACTCTCAAGAAGGTGCTAAATCAAGTCTACGCCGCCTTTGAACCGGCAAGTGATGTTGATAATGAGAGCGATGAAGAAGACAAAGACAAGAACATCTCTGGACTTTGCCTCATGGCTCGTGGAGATTCTGAGTCGGAATTTGAAGACAATGAGGTAAGCTCATCTATTGAAGTTATTGATGAGATAGTTTCTACCTTTACTCTCAAAAATAAAAAATGTGAGAAAAGGATCAAAAAGCAAGAATTTATAATTGAATCTCTAAATTCTGAAATTGTTAGATTAAAATCTCTTATTCCTGATGACGATGACTGTAAAAATTGTGAGATTTTAATGCATGAAATTTCAAAAGTTAGAGATATTAGTTTTGATCACAATTTGAGATTTAAGTCTTCCTTTGCTCTTAGTTTTGCTATGCATACACGCACTTTGGATGAGTTGTTTTTAACCAAAAATTTGTTGAAGAAATATCAAGTTGCTTTTCATGCAAGTATGATGTTTAACATGATTTGTGCTAAAAGGTTAAAACAACAACATAGTGTTTTTAATTGCTCAACATGTACTCTAAACAAGATGAAACTAAAAGATGCATTAGGTCGTGTTGAGTACATGGAAAACATTGTAAAAGCTGATGAAGTGCTTTCTTACCCCAAGTGTAGAAAAAGTAAAGGTGTCATGGTAGATTGTGAAAACTGTTCTAAATTGGAAAAGGAAGTTTCTTATTTGAAAAGCTCTTTGAAAAAGTTTTCTGACGGAGAAAAGAAACTAAACATGATTTTGGATCAATCTAAAGTGACTACCTACAATAGGGGAATTGGCTTTAATTCATATGACTATTTCACCAAAAATAAACCTGAGATTTTGGATAAAAGTGAAAAAGGTGAAATTTTGATTAAGCCAAGTGAGAATAAAACAGTTTTTAAATCTGCTGGAATTTTGCAATCTCTTTCTTCAATTTTAAATGAAACAAAAAATAATTTTTCTAAACCATCTATTACTAGGAAAAAGTACACTTGCTTTTTTTGCGGTAAAGATGGTCATCTGGTTGATTTTTGTTTCAGATTGGCTCATAAACAAAAGAAAGAAAGAGAAAATAATTTTGCAAAATTAAAATGGCAAAAATCTGGTTTTTCTTCGAGGAGAACGGTCAAACCGCAGTGGATACCGCGGTCAGACCGGCGACCGGTCAGATCGGCTGCACACCTTCGGTTAGACCGGCCCCCGGTCAGACCGACGGTACAGCAGTGATCAGACCGGACCCCGGTCAGACCGGCAGTACCACTTCGGTCTTTGTACGTGAATATATGCCTATTGGATCTACCGGTCGTGTGTCTCAGTACTGGATACCTAAATTTCTTTTATCTAACCCCAGTACTGAGCCCTCGACGTCTTCTTGTGTGTAGGCTTTGATAGTGAGAAAGAAGAACGTGTGGATCGTGGATTCCGGTTGTTCGCAGCACATGACTGGTGATAAAAATTGGTTCTCCTCCCTCAAACAAGCATCCAAGACGGAATCAATTATCTTTGGTGATGCTTCTACTAGTGCCGTTCTCGTTACAGGATCTGTTAAGGTAAGTAACAAATTTGAATTAAAAGATGTAGCTTTAGTTGAGAATTTAAAATATAATTTGCTTTCAGTTTCACAAATTATTGATGAAAACTTTGAAGTTCATTTTAAGAAAACTGGAAGTAAAATATTTGATTCTTCTGGAGACTCTGTGTTGAATATCTCTCGTTATGGAAAGGTTTTTAAAGCTGATTTTGAAAATCTTGTTTCACCTATCATAACATGTCTAGTTGCTAAATTTTTTAAAGATTTGATGTTTTGGCATCGTCAACTTGGACATGTTGGTTTTGATCATCTCACAAGGTTACGTAATTTGGATCTTGTTCGTGGTTTGCCTAAACTTAAGAAAGATCTTGATTTGGTTTGTATACCATGTCGTCATGCAAAAATGGTTGCTTCTTCACATGCTCCTATTATTTCTGTGATGACGGATGCACCAGGACAGCTTTTACATATGGACATTGTTGGTCCAGCTAGAGTGCAATCCGTTGGAGGAAAATGGTATGTGCTAATTATTGTTGATGATTTTTCTCGATATTCTTGGGTTTTCTTCATGGTAACCAAAGATGAAGCTTTTGAACATTTTCAAAAATTGTATCTTCATTTGGAACTTGAACTCCCTTGCTCTTTCAAAAGAATTCGAAGTGATAATGGTGGTGAATTTAAAAATGCTTCTTTCGAGCAGTTTTGTAATGAAAAAGTAATTGAACATCAATTTTCTTCTCCTCGTGTCCCTCAACAAAATGGTGTTGTTGAAAGAAAAAATCGCTCTTTGATTGAAATGGCTAGAACAATGCTTGATGAGTATCATACTCCTAGAAAATTTTGGGCTGAAACTGTTAACACTGCATGTTATATTTCCAATCGTGTTTTCTTGAGATCTAAAGTTGGAAAGACTTCTTATGAGCTTCGATTTGGCTATCAACCCAAAGTTTCACATTTGCGTGTTTTTTGTTGCAAGTGCTTTGTCTTGAAATCTGGAAATTTGGATAAGTTTGAAGCACGTTCTACCAATGAAATTTTTCTTGGATATCCCTCTCATTCTCGTGGCTATCGTGTACTTGTTTTGGAAACTAACAGAATTATTGAGACTTGCGAAGTCACTTTTGATGAGGCTAGTCCTGGAACTAGACCCGACATTGCAGGTACATTGTCACAGGTTCAGGGGGAGGATGGTCGGATTTTCGAGGATGAAAGCGATGATGAAGACGACGAAGATGCCTCGGCCGGTCAGACCGGGACCAAGGCCAATCAGACGGGTGGCACACTTCCGGTCAGACCGGCTCAAGACGTGCGGTCAGACCGGCCAGGGTCGTCAAATGGTGATTCTGGTCCAGAGGCTACAACTTCGACCAGTGAAGGTTCAGAACAGGAAATATCATCAGAAGTCGTTGCACCTTTGCATATTCAACGACGACATCCACCGAAATTGATCATTGGTAATTTAGGTGAGCGGACGACAAGGTCAAAGGTAACTACTCATGATGTTTGTGCAAATTCAGTATTTGTTGCTTCTTTTGAACCCAAAGATATTACTCATGCACTAACTGACGAATCGTGGATTAATGCCATGCATGAAGAACTCGAAAATTTTGAGCGGAACAAAGTTTGGACTTTAGTTGAACTACCTTCTGGACATAATATTATCGGAACCAAGTGGGTTTTCAAAAATAAACAAAATGAGGATGGTTTAATTGTACGAAATAAAGCTAGACTTATTGCTCAAGGTTTTACCCAGGTGGAGGGTTTAGATTTTGATGAAACTTTTACTCCTGTTGCTAGATTTGAGGCAATTAGACTTTTGCTAGCTTTTGCAGCTTCTAAAGGTTTTAAATTGTATCAAATGGATGTTAAAAGTGTTTTTCTAAATGGCTTTATACAGGAGGAAGTTTATGTTAAACAACCACCGGGTTTTGAAAATTCTGATTTTCCCAACCATATTTTTAAATTGTCAAAAGCCTTGTATGGTTTGAAACAAGCACCTAGAGCATGGTATGATGGACTTAAGAACTTTTTGCTTCAAAAAGGTTTTCAAATGAGAAAGATTGATAAAACGCTTTTTGTTCTTAAGCATGGTGATAATCAACTTTTTGTTCAGATTTATGTGGATGATATCATCTTTGGTTGTTCATCTCACATTTTGGTTGTGGAGTTTACTGAGACTATGCACAGAGAATTTGAGATGAGCATGATGGGTGAGTTGTCTTACTTCTTGGGATTGCAAATAAAACAAACACCTCAAGGATCGTTTGTGCATCAAACAAAGTACACTAAAGATCTTTTGAGACGTTTCAAGATGAAGAATTGCAAGCCAATTTCTACACCTATTAGTTCTATAGCAGTTTTGGATCCCGATGAAGATGGTGAAGCTGTGGATCAAAAGGAGTATAGAAGCATGATTGGATCTTTGTTATATCTAACTGCTTCTAGGCCAGACATACAGTTTACTGTGTGTTTGTGTGCATGCTTTCAAGCTTCTCCACGTGCTTCACATCGTCAAGCGGTCAAGCGCATCATGAGGTATTTAAGTCATACACTTGAGTTTGGAATTTGGTATTCTACTTCATCTTCTATTTGCTTAAGTGGATATTCAGATGCTGATTTTGCTGGTTGTAGAATTGATAGGAAAAGTACTAGTGGAACATGTCATTTTCTTGGTACTTCTTTAATTGCATGGTCTTCTAGGAAACAATCTAGTGTAGCTCAATCAACCACTGAATCTGAATATGTTGCTGCTGCTAGTTGTTGTTCACAGATTCTTTGGCTTATTTCAACTTTGAAAGATTATGGTCTTGATTTTGAAAAGGTTCATTTGTTTTGTGACAATACAAGTACTATAAACATTGCTAAGAATCCTGTTCAACACTCACGCACGAAGTACATTGATATTCGTTTTCACTTTTTGAGGGATCACGTTGAAAAAGGGGATGTTGAGTTGACATTTGTGGATACAAAGTTACAACTTGCGGATATTTTTACAAAATCATTGGATACTTCTCGTTTTAATTTTCTTCGTGGAGAATTGGGAATTATTCATTCTTTTGGCATGATTTGAGGGGGAGTGTTTGTGCTCTTTGTTTTATCAAGCAAATTTTGATAATAAACAAAAAAAATTGAGAAAAGGGAGCTTTGTCTTATGCATAGTGTTTATTCTTGTTCATGCTAGCAATTATATGAAAATTGATTTGTCTCTAGTATAGCTTGTATGCATTTTAGTATCTTTATGAGACTTAGATTTTGCATTTAAGGGAGATGATGCATGACACATAAATACTATACTTGAAATAAGAAAGTATGCAATATTGATGCTAGCATATCGTTTGATTAATAAATGCTTATATATATGCTTTATTGTTTTATTATTCCTCAAATAGTTTTAAATGCTTATTGTACCAGAGAACAAAAATTTCTATGAGAGAAAAAAATGAATACCGAATCCTTGGAAACAGTTTTGACGACAAGGACGTATTCGATGTGAGCAAAAATAATGGGTGCCGAATCCTTGGAAACAGTCTTGATGATAAGGACGTACCCGGAATAATTGAGAGAAACAAAATATGAGCAAAAAGAGGCTTAAATAACAGTAAACTTTCTCTTGATTGTTTTGTGCTAAAAGCTAATTTGAGAAAGAGTGATACAAGCAATAGGTATATATGTATAGATATTTATTTTTCAACCTATATGCTTGTTAAGATGTTGCATTATAACTTGTTGGAAATCATGAATTTTGATTGTTGATTTGAACTTATTTGTACAATCTTTGGATCATAATTATACTCTTATTCATGCTAGTTATCTAATTGATGAGTTATTTTTCTTATTATTGCAACTCATGCCATGAATTACTCTATGTATGACACTAAGCTCTTGATCTCATGAATATAATAAATTTTAATTCCAATGCTTAATGAAGTCATTGTCAAAAAGAGGGAGAAGAAAAGAAAAGGGAGGATAGATTTTTGAATTTTTGAGTTTTTGGTCAAGGGTTCTTGATTTTTGGTCAAGAAGTGATTTTTGATTTTTGAGCTTAATGCTTTTTATATTGATTTTTATTGGTTTTGCCAATATGTTTTTTAGCTTAATGCTTTTTATATTGATTTTTATTGGTTTTGCCAATGTGTTCATCAAGGGGGAGATTGTTGAATCAAAGGTTGTTTTGATTATTTAATGATGAACAATTGGCATCGGATTTCATTGGTTATTGATTTTGATATTTGGAGATAATCGGATTTATGATTTGAGAGATGATTGAAATTATCGGACGGTGAACAGTTTTCTACTGACAGGCTTTGCCGGTCAGACCAGGCGTTTGTGGCCAGTCAGACCGGAGTTTGTGTGCGGTCAGACCGGCCAGCCCGCGGTCTGACCGACCGACTTCCTGTTGGTTTCGGATTTGGGTTGTTTCGTTGGATTTCTGTGATTATTCAATGTCTACGACTTCTATTCGGTTTCTATACGTATGTGATGCTGTTGTGTGCTAACAATGAGTCAAGTTTGTGAGAACTTGTACTCGGATATGGATTTTGTGTTCGATTCATGTGTAGGTAATCTTGAAATCTCGGGAGAGTATTGCCAGTGATGGATCGGGAGTCAACTTGGGAGAAGATGACGTCCGGACGATCAAGATGTCATGCGGGATACTTCGGTTCAAGATTGATGCACGTGGTTGAGTTGATTCCATATGGCATGCGATGGAGTTATTGTATGCGTATGGAAGTTGGAGTCAAATTTGGATAAAGTTCAAGTTTGGTAATTTTTGATTATGTAAAGTTTGTTGCTGATGTGAGGAGGTTTTCCTAGGGGATTAGGACTCCTTGTATGAGTAGGATTCGTGGCTAGGGACAGCTGCGATGGAGGTATAAATAGAGGGGCAGGGTGTTGCCTCTAGATATTGAGTTTTAGAGATTAGACTTGAAAAAAAGCTAGGGTTTCGAGTTTGTTCGAGATTTTGGAAAGGAGTGCTGTTGTTGCACTTTGTAAACACAGAGAGAATCAATAAAGTTCCAATTTATTTTAGGAGTTCTTCGATTTGTGTTTTCTCGGGTCTCGACGGTCTAACCGGCGATGACTGGGCGGTCAGACCGGCGGCGACTGGGCGGTCAGACCAGAGGTATCTGTGCGGTCAGACCGGCGCACAGGGGCGGTCAGACCGGACTACAGGGGCGGTCAGACTGTCAGAGCCAGCTACAGGAGATCACATCTACATCGGAAGAGGATAACTTTAATATTCCGCTTTAAGTTTTGGTTTTTGGGTACACCAACCATTCACCCTTCTCTGGTTGGCTTGGTTAGTGGGATTCGATCTTACACATCTAACGAAACGAGACAGGGAGGGGCTACAAATAAAAGGGGAACACCCCCATGCTCTTGTCACCTTGTCAGTTCCACGGTAGTTCAGCCATCATCTAGTTTAAAGACCACCGGTATGATCGTAAAGAAGAGGAGTTGGTTTTTATATCATGTTCAGTTTGAACGTTGCTTTTGGAAGCCAAGCACGCAAAGCGCTCGTCCAACTTTTGATGTAGCGAGGGGAGAGTAAAGAACGTGCAAAGAACGGAAGACAAAATACCGATGGATATTATAGTGGCAAGCGCGCCTGCAGATTACACTCGATATACCGTGGGAACTAAGGAAAGCAGCACACACTGGGAGGACGGAACCGATCAGTGCATATGCACTGCACACACAAGTTGCATGAGCCCCATACACAGTTTGCATGTGGAGTTCTGCTGGGTCTAGCTACCTGTACAGTGTCGCGTCAGGGTGGCAATGGCAGAAAATGCAGATGGCTGGCATGGAACTTGGCAAACAGGATGGAGAGACGGCGGCACCGTCGTGATTCCTCCTGTTTTTGGAACGCCACCCTCGGGTTCACGAGGGATCCGCGAGCCAGATTGATTGATCGGATCAGCCGTGTCGCCTGGGAATCCGGCAACCCGAGCGGTCGGCGGCGCTCCCCGCGCGGCTCGGCTGGAGAGCTCCGTGTGCGCCCGCACTATGAGCGGCGCGGTGTGTCGGTCCGGCTCTTGATGGCCGCGGGTGGGCCATCTCGGCGAACTACTTTGACACTTTGTGTCGGCAGATCAGCGGGTTCGTCGGCCTGGGTTATTTATTCCCTTTGGGCCTCTCGCACATGACGCGGCCTCGTGTGGAAAACTCAGCCCGATAGGACGGATTAGGCCTCCAATCGGCGGGATTCTTACGATGAAAATGTAGAGGATTTATATCGGGGTAATACGACATGTGTCCGCGTCACACTATCACGTAAGCTCACAAGAAAGAATTAAACAACGAAGTGCCTCTTTACACTTGGACATCTCTCCAGCTGCCTCGTCGCGCCCAGACCCTTCCAGTTGCAGCAAAAAAGAAGCCAGCCTCCTCTTCCTAACTTCAACTTCGCTCGCGGCGGGACGCCAAAGAAGAGGAAATCAACAAAGCTGATCGACGTGCTCATCGCGCCCGAACAACGTTTTTTGCGATGGCGGAGACGAGGCGGTGGGAGCTGGCGGCTCACCGGAGGCTGGAGAAGGGAAAGGTGGTGCTGGACGGCTGGGGCGAGGCGGCGCCGGACCCCTTCAACTGCATCCACGTCGCCGACACCCCCACCCTCGACACCCTCAAGAAGGTAACAAGACACGTGTCCTCAGCTTGTTACCCTCGACACGTGTTTGATGCCTATTGCTTCCCATGATGATCAGCTGAGGACGAGACGTGTGTGTGTTTTTTTGGCGCGTGCAGGGTGGTCCGGAGAGGTGGAGGGTGATCAAGGCTCACGGGACGGCGGTGGGGCTGCCTACGGACGACGACATGGGCAACAGTGAGGTCGGCCACAACGCGCTTGGAGCAGGCCAGATATATGCCCAGGGGTAATACTACTAGTACTATACAAGCACAGTATCTAGTTACCTGCAGTTTTGTTACTCTGCATATTACTTCTCTGTCTGAATGAAACATATTCTGTTATTACGAATTTGTTATTCTGCATATTACTTCTCTGTCTGAATGAAACATATTTTGTTATTACGAATCTGGACAGTAAAGCCCGTCCAAATTCGTAATATTAGGATATGTCTCATCCATCCAAAATAACTTATATTTAGTAAATAGATACTCTATCATATAATAATTTCATTTTTCGTACTTTCCTTTTGTACTAAAATAAGTTCCTTTTCAGCGATCATGTACTTTATAAAAGTAGGGAATAAATATATTAAGAGTAGATGAAGTAAAAAATAATTGTATTAGGATTTGATAAAATAAATGTACTCTAGTCTTTTTTGATCCTTTTGTTGATCTATGGGCGATAGATGAAAAATGAACTTATTTTGGGACGGATGAAGTAGAATGTAATTTACTTTTCAACTTGCTGTAAACCTCTTCTGAAGTAATGCTTGTTCATTTAAGATGGTTAATGTCTCTAATTCTCTAGTTCCACATTCGCACCCTCCAATGACAGTACGTAGTAATGCAGCCCACTTGCACAGGGGAGCTTGCTGTTGAATGCTGAATCTTAACTCTTTTATTACGAATAATTTTATCTTACTACTCTTCGTTGTGGACAACACTCTCTCCGTTCTAAAATATAAGATGTATTAGACTTTTACATGATCTCCAATTTTATACTTTGACCGTTTATGTAAAAAATAATATACTTTGACCATTGATTTCTTTCATAATTTGTTATCAATAACTACATCAGATGGAAATATTTGAAATATGAATCTAATGTCAAAATTTTCAAATGTTGAATTTCCAAAACACAAGGACGTCTTATATTATATTTTAGAATGGAGTACCATCATGCATGAGTATGACCAGCTTTAATGAACTTAACTTGATTGCTCCAAAAACTACTGTAGCATGGATAAGTGTTACATGCACATCTCAAATGCCAAGTTACTGATCAGTTGCTGACAATGTGCAGTGCAAAACTAGTAGATATGGCGCTCGCCTCTGGGAAGATATACGAGGGGGAAGGTTTTAAGTACATCCAACAGTCCTTCGAGAACGGTACTTTGCACCTCATTGGCTTGCTTAGCAATGGAGGAGTACATTCAAGGATTGATCAGCTGCAGGTTGATATAATTAAATTTCAAACTTCATCCGTCGATCAGTTATAGTTGAGTTGTACAACTATCTCAGTATCTCTTGTTAATGTTCTTTTGGTGGGCTCTTGCAGCTGCTTCTAAAAGGAGCCAGTGAGCATGGAGCGAAAAGGATACGGGTTCATATACTTACAGATGGCCGTGATGTGTTGGACGGTAGCAGTGTCAAATTTGTGGAAATGATTGAGAATGACCTTGCTAAATTACGGGAGAAGGGTGTGGATGCAAGAATTGCATCTGGTGGTGGCAGGATGTATGTTACAATGGACCGTTATGAGGTACTACATTCGTTTCATATTATAAGTCGTTTTGACTTTGTTCTAAATCAAACTTTTTAAACTTTAACCAAATTTATAGAGAAATATAAAAATATTTTTAACATAAAACAAAGAAACTATGAAAATGTATTCAATGTTGGATCTAATAAAACTAATTTAGTGCTATAAATGGTACTATATTTTTCTATAAACTTGGTCAAACTTTCAAGAGGTTTGACTTTAAAAAGTCAAAACGACTTATAATATGATAACAGAGGGAGTATGTGTCAAGCATTTGAATTCAGAGTTCAGTTACTACTCCGAGAACTCATTATATCTTACGACTTATGTTGCATATGCTAGCTGCATTTCTGAACATAGTTTGTCCGACAGCTGCTCAATACTTTGCTTTTTGTAATGTCATGGCACAATTTTCTCCATTGAAATTTCACTGCTTCTGCAGAATGACTGGCAAGTTGTGAAGCGTGGTTGGGATGCACAGGTCCTCGGTGAAGCGCCACATAAGTTTCAAAACGCCCTTGAAGCTGTGAAGAAGCTCAGGGAGGATCCAAAGGCCAATGACCAGTATTTACCGCCTTTTGTTATAGTTGACGAAAGAGGAAGACCGATTGGCCCTATAATGGATGGGGATGCTGTTGTGACATTCAATTTCAGAGCAGACCGGATGGTCATGCTTGCAAAGGCACTAGAATACGAGAATTTTGACAAATTTGATCGTGTCAGGTTCCCCAAGATTCGCTATGCTGGTATGCTTCAGTACGACGGTGAGCTAAAACTTCCGAGCCATTTTCTTGTTGCTCCCCCAGAGATAGAGAGAACGTCTGGCGAGTACTTAGCGCACAATGGCATACACACCTATGCTTGCAGGTACAGTACTGTTCATTATCTTGTCAAAAGTATTTGCTCTTAGTGTTGGTATTTGAGCATGCAACTTCATCTCTCGTCATTCTAATTTTCAGTGAGACAGTCAAATTTGGTCATGTTTCTTTTTTCTGGAATGGAAACCGGTCTGGCTACTTCAACCCAAACCTGGAAAAATACGAAGAAATTCCAAGTGACATTGGTATCCCCTTCAATGAGCAGCCAAAAATGAAGGCCGTGGAAATTGCGAAGAAGGCAAGGGATGCCATCCTGAGTCACAAATTTGATCAGGTATTTAACAAATAAATTCCTTCAGAATAATGAACAAAGAGCTCATAGGCCATGCATCCGGTAGAGTGTAGACTTCAGATAGATAGGGCATGATAATTGTTACTAGCAGCTAATCCACTTAATAGGCCTAATGTTATTTTGGTCGTTTGTTAGGTAAGGGTAAACATCGCAAATGGAGATATGGTTGGTCACACAGGCGACATTGAAGCTACTATCGTTGGGTGCAAGGCAGCTGATGAAGCTATTAAGGTGATCATCTCTTCAGTGCTCTCTCTTTGCAGTCTTTTAACAATTGATAGGTCATCACCAATTCACCATTCAATCTTGTATGCGGAAAATTATTTTGATCCTCGAAGAGATGTCCCCTCGTTGTTTGCATTTCACTTACTTAAATAGTTACCAAAAAAATTTAAAAAATTTGAGAAGATGTATTAACATGTAATATATCATTCCACAAACATGCAAGTTCAAATACAACTTTTACATCTTGCAACGAAAAAAACAAATTAAATTACAACTAGTTAACGTATATTCACAGTCAAATTTGTTTTTTTCGTTGCGATATGTAGAAGTTGAATTTGAACTTGCATGTTTTATGAAGTGATATATCACATGTTAATACATCTTCTCAAATTTTTTTAATTTTTGTAACTATTTAAGTGACATGCAAACAACGAGGGGATATTCCCTCGAGGATCAAAATCCACTCCCCTTGTATGCATGATTTTCACTGTTTAAAAATACTCATGGTGGACCGAAATTCTCTTATTCAGATTGTTCTCGATGCGATTGAACAAGTAGGTGGCATTTTCGTGGTCACCGCAGACCATGGCAATGCCGAGGACATGGTGAAAAGAGATAAATCTGGCAAACCGCTTCTCGACAAGGATGGAAATGTCCAGCCCCTCACCTCACACACTTTGAATCCAGTAAGTTCACTTCCATATCTGCTTTGCTTTGCAATACACCGTGTTAACAATATAGGATGCAGTTGCTGTTTAGGACCTCACTTTCTGAAACCATCTGCAGGTTCCCATCGCCATTGGTGGCCCTGGGCTTCAACCAGGGGTAAGATTTCGGTCAGATCTCCCCAGTGCCGGCCTTGCCAACGTTGCGGCAACAGTTTTGAATCTTCATGGCTTCGAGGCCCCAGATCACTATGAGCCTACGCTGATCGAAGTTGTCGGCAAATGATGACTAATTTGACTACGGAGTAGTGAGTAGTGACTGGTGATATCTGCTCCTCTTCGCCACGAGGAGATTGTTTCTCTGTGTAGTTCCCACGTGTTTTGAGACTTGGAGAAAGATGGACAGCTTCTCCGTTTCTGGAAGTGCTGCAGACAAACCAATGAATTCGCTTTCCAGTTTTGCTGCTGGCTGGGTTGCGTTGCGTAGCAGGTTGATTCCTGTCTGCAAATAAATGCTACGCGTGTGGTAAATAAACGCTACTACTATGCTGTGTTTTTGACAATCTGTTCCTCTCACTCTCTCAGGACTTGCACTTTACTATTCTGGATACAAATAGGCAACGTCTTTGTTGATGGTCTGTGTTTAACAGCCGGTGATGCGATTGATTCCTGCAAGTAGCTAAACGTCTATTTATCCACGTTATCATAAGTAAAGAACAAATCGTATACGTTTTTTTTTTTTTATCCCAAAGTGGTTTTCAGATTTCCACGGCATATTTTCCCCCTAAAAGCTGATATCGTTGCAACATTGCATTTGCACACAGGCTCATTGAACAGTTCACGACGTCAGATCAAGTCAGGTCAAGTTCGGGCATCGCAATCGCCTGAGCACCTCAGGCTCACGCTATGCACTTTACATTAGCACCAGTTTCACTAACATCGACCAGAACCAAATCAGCTTGCAGTTAACTGTTAAAAAGTGAAAAGATGTACAAGAAAAGTGAGAGGTTGAGTCTGACATTAGACGCACAGACTATATCAAATTGCAGAAAACCCAGAACCAAACACAACAAGCTGGCTCCGTCCGAACAATCAATCAATCTCAAACCATCTCTTTTTTTTTTTTTACATCAGTTGACCTCCAAACTGGGAGGGATCAACTATCCATGTATCTCTCGGAGGACATGGCATGCTATCTGAGCTTCGACTCGTTTGATCTGCTGCTCCGGAAGTTTGATAGGGAGAAGAACGACCTTGATGCTAGAAGTACAAGGTAGCAAAGATGTATTAGCGATGGCTGCAGTTTATTACAATCATAATGCAAGTGATGACGATACTATGTTTGCAAGAACTAACATTTAGTTGATGGGGCAGCTCCAGGCCTATCCCGTAACCTGTCTGAATTCGTTGAATTGAAGCTGCTGGTGGTTGATTGAGCTGGGGAAGAATAAGCATATAGTTAAGCATAGTTGAAATAGAAAGGAAATAAATATAAACACAATTTGAGCAAGCATGAAAGATAATCTGCTCTTCCATTTCAGGAACATCCCATAAATCTTCGCTGCAGACAAGTTCTTTTTAAAAAGGTACTTGGTACTCTTGTGAAACAATATGTTGTGACGTCAGTTTCTTCACTTGAGTGTATACAAACATGTGGAAATTGGAAATGCATTTCTACCTACTGTCATCATGTGCTGCTAAATGGTGACATCAGAGAAGCTCAAAAACTAAAGCTTGTACTATATTAAGATTTCTCCTATAGCTATACTGAATGCAGAAAAAATGCCCTCTCATGGTAGAAAATGTACCTGATAAGATGCTGTTAGTCTTGGGGCCATCAAAAGTTCTCCTGCTCGAATTTACACCTTCATTACCACCTCGTGGTTCTTCAAGTTCATCTTCTCCTTCGGAAACAACAGATGGGCTCGCCCAACCATTACTGTTGTTGTCTCCTTTATTTTTACGCGCAAACTTTAGAAGCCTCTTTAATCCCTTTGGAGAATCTTTATGAAAAACTATTGCAGGTGGGTTTTCAGCATTTCCCCACTCAATAATTTCCGGCTCATTGCTATCTGCTTGCAGCATTTGTGACAATGAGTGACGGATTCTAGGGCTTGAAGATGGCAAGGGCTCAATTGATGGTGAAGTGACATCCTCAGGCACTACATTTTCACCCACATCAGTAACTTCTTCAAGCTCTACCTCTACCCAGGCAGCTGATGAGATGCCCATGTCCTCTTCAGGAGGTGGTTGAACCTCAGTGTGAGGTTCAACCTGTTCACTGGAGTCCATTTCTGTTGTAGCTAAACTTGGGGCCGAATTTTCTGTTTTTTCAATATTTAAGTCATTATCGAGCGAAATTTCTAAATTTTCATCAACATCATGTGCTGGTTGAGCAAGATCAGCCTCCAATACCTTAGTAGTTTTTGGCTGGGTTGTCATAGCAGATTGCTCCTTATCTTCAGCTTGGGTAATATTTCCAATGTCATTGGAAGAGTCATCAAGTTGTGGCATCTTACTCTTAACAGCACCAGTACCAGCACTTTGACTAATCCCAGTAGCTTTCTTAGATGGTTTTGATTCTAGTGGTACAACACTGCTCTTCTTTGCAACCTTGTTATACAAGTTTGGCCTCGTTGCTGCACTTGATTTTTCATCTGAAATAGGTGAACTTTTAGCTAGTCTGCTTGTCTTTGTTGCTGTTTTAGTCTTCTTTTCTTCAATTCCCTTAATTGCTGGCTTTGAGGCAGTAACTGTTTCCTTTTTGTTCTTCACTGGTTGAGCACTTCTTTCCACCTTTGAAGTTGGTTGAGAAGGTGAGGGTGCTACTGGAGTCCTTCTCCGACTAGTTGCTGTTGGTGCTGAAACCGTCCCAGGAGAGCTTTTAGTTTTCTGTGCAGTAGTTGCTTTAGTCAAAGATCCACCTGACCATGAACTACGGGTCACAGGTGCAGGTGCAAGTGTAGGTGATGGTTTGGGTGAGCTCTTTCTGGAAGGCGCTTTTGGGGTCAGTTCTTTTGGTATGACCGGAGGTGACGAATTTCTACGTGCCCTTTGTGGAACTGGTGAATTGCGTTTCTCAAGTGCAGTGCCAGTTTTGGGGGTAATTGCCGCCTTCTTCTGCCCAACTGTTTCCTTCAAGGGCCTAGTGCTTGCCTCCTTTGCTGGCCGCCTTCCACCTTTCTCGGTTCGAACTTTTGAGTCTCGCTTCTCTTTATGCTGACCTTGGAGTCCACCTTTCTGCTCATTTGTGGAAGTGATGCCTGTAGTGGTGACATTAGCAGTCGAAAACTTTCCAGGCATGACTTGCATCATTTTCATTAACATCTGATTAAGCTCAGCTTCCTTCTGGCGGTTCCACTCAGCAGAGGCCATTGCCCGATCACTGTTTTCCTCTTGCCCTGACTTTGTCTGCTCAGCAGAAATTTCAGTATGGGATGAAACCGCTGTCTCTGTTTCTGGCATTGCAACACCTTGCATATTAGTGTGGAAACCTTCAACAGCAGGCGTAACAACAGTGTTAGAAGATGAACCTGGCTCAGCCTGTGTTTCAGCTCCATCCTTCTCTGAATCGGATCCTGTATTGTTGGATTTACTTTGGGATGTGGAATCTATGGTTTTTTCTTCTGAATTATTGTTCAAGGAATCACCCATTCCTGCACTCCACCTTCTTAGTACAGACTTTGTAGCAAACAAGCCAGCTTTCTTATTTTGCGAATCCGGATTCTGATCCTTCTGCTTGCTTTCGAAGAGATTTATTGCATCCTGCACACTCATCCTTCTTACGTTATTGTCAGATTTCCTTGAAGGCTGGTCAGTTTCACCGTTGCAACTGCCATTTTCATCATCTTTATCCAAAGGAATTCTTTGACTAGGGGGGAAATAACTGAGACTCTTGATGGCAATCGCTGTTGACCTACGAGATCCTGATCTACCAATTTGAACCCTTCGCATTGGAGAAGCAGATCTCCTGGGTGAAGCAGATCTCATGAGTGGCCGGCTTCTTTCAACGACAGCCTCATCTTCAGCACTGGACTCAGAAGAATCATCACTTTCAGTTGAGCTTTCACGCTCAATTTGAGCAAGCTTTGCTGGGGAGACGTTGTTGGTAATAGGCCTCTGGATAATGGTCTGAGAGCTGATATTACGAGTATGAAGTGCATTTTCTCCCTTGTCATCTTTCTCGGCAGGGAAAGACTGCTGTTGGGAGAGCTCGGAGGGTTGGCAATGTGGGATCAACAGTAGGCACCGCATCAACCAGCTAACAAACAAGAAAAACAGCAGTTAACTCTTGATACATGAATTAAAAGAAGACAATACATAATTTCAGTGATGAGGATGTAACATACAGTCTTAAAAAAGCACGCTATTTCCAAGTGATCAGGTAGGTCAGTTTTCTTCAAAATAATGAGAGAATTATAAAGAACTGTACTTATCGATGAATAGAGGATAGTTATTTGACCTACTAAGTAACACCCTTTGGCATTTAGACTTCTTTTTAGTAGAAAAAACAGTGGCCTTGAACCCTGCATGCACAATGCTCGTGGACCAACCTGAACTCTGATGCACCAAAGTGCTGAACAAATGAGGATAAATTAGAGATATCTCTAGTTGACATATTGGAAACGACTGCTCTATTCAACAACACGAAGATCTCCTCTTTCAGTACAGTCAACCTCAAATCCAGAGCTCGAAGCAATTCATTCCTTGCATAGTAATCATATAGATCGTCAGCTAAAAGAAGGGCAAGATAAAGAAGAAAAAAATAGAAGAAGAGGAAGAAAAAGGTTTACTTTGTTGCTTCTGATGAGTTTGGGCCAACATTTCCCTGAAAGGTTTTTTTAAGAATGAAATGTAAGACTTAAAGAAAAAAAATACAAAACCATAAAACTGGTTCAGATCTTGCAGAAATGGAAAGCAGTTCACCTGTTGCTCTACACCAATGGTACCAAAGACACCTCCTGCAAAGATGATTAAATATTGCAATAAAGTGAGCATAAATTTTAAGGGTCATTGAAGCTTGATACAATAATTAGAGAATTCAACTAAAATTCCCCTACTCAAACAAATAGCTTCTAACAGAAAATCTTCTGCCCTTGTTAAGAGACTTCCTAAAGGTATGCTTTATCAACATACTACAATAAATTAACAGCTTTGAGTACTTGTTGAGGACCTTGAGGCACACATGGTTACTTCAGATTGCAAATGTACCGACAACAAACTCACAGAATCTTATAGAAGGATGGATTATTCTCGGATTTTTTGCTGACAACTATTGCTGTTAATTACAAGCAAAATAATCACTGATAATCTCAACTAGAGAACAATTAATCTACTCTAAGGGTCAGCAAAAGATAATCTCAACTAGGAATACTACCATTGCTAGTAAAAGTCTGAACGATCAAGCCAAAATGGTACTAAAATGGTAAATGCAATCTAGCACAGATTAGGTAGAGAAGGCAAAGAGTAGGAAAAAAGCCTAGGTGTGCATGTGCATTTAAAAGTCATAAGGGCATTCAAGTAAGACAGAGCAATGGATGACCAAATATTTCTTTCAATGTACCTGATAAAGCACCACCCATAGGATTTTGTTGTTCCTACAAAAGACAAATGCTCATTATAATGGTATCTACGTTGAAATGTTCAGGTCGTCGTGACTAAAAACTATAGGTATTTTACGGGGAAGAGTTGTGATACCTTAGAATAGAGAGATTGATGAAACTTTCTAGTTTCCTCCAGTTGTGAGATTTCATGTAAAATTCCATTTGCAGATTTTGAGGCATCTGGTGAATTTATGATATTCAGGAACCTGGAAGGGGGATCCAATTCTGTCATGGTCTCTGCAAGGAGAAACATAAAAACTAGAAAAATGCTGATTGCAAATACCGTGCTATGGTGGATTTTGTGAACCAGGAAGATCCTTTTGCATTCCCAGACAACGACAGATTAAAAGTGTCAGCTGCTGAACACGATTGGAACTTCCTAGCATCTTCCAAGTGCAGGACTAATTGATCAAAAGGACCAGATGCAATCAATTCTGTATTCCCTTTACTGCAAGCAATCGCCTCGTATCTGTAGAAGAAAATATTTGATAGAGCTGCAGTGTGAGGTTCATGTTTTTATTAAAGGAAATTGAGAATCACAAAAGACTTGAGCAATCATCAGCACGTCATATACAAAATTCCCATTTCAAACCTAACGCAGAAAGGAAAACGGAAAGTCCATTATAGAGGAGAGGGAAAAATGCATCGTATGTAAAATTGTTGGGCCCAATTCTGGGAGAAACAGATAGGAACATTAAACAGCTATAACCAAAAAAAAAAAATCTTAGCAAGAATCACCTGTTCTGGGCTGAGGATACTTGGAAGACTGCAGAATCAAGCTCCACATTGCTAGCAACCGCCCCCTCCATGTTGCTTACAAGTTACAACCCTGACAACAGACTAATTGCTCAAATATCAATCACTTCCTAGACTACAACTTCTCACCATAAAACAGTTCCTCGTCCACTTCAAAACCCTGCAAACAACGGTACGAACGTCACTCACCCTCAAAACAAAACGGAGTCCCAAAGAAGAAAAGGCCAATGCCAAAAAAACACAGATAATAATGCCCCCAAAATTCTTGACCCAGATTCGATTATCAAACATCATGGTGGTTTTGCATTGTTGAGTGCTCCTTCTAGCTTTGAGTTTACACTGGGTTTTTTTTTTACATCAACGGAGTATAGTAGTGTAAACAGATGCAACACGCATCCGCAAATCCACTCCGCACCCCATTCCGCTACCTTATTCAAAATAACTAGAATTGAAGGCAGGGAATATAATGGCAGAGCATAACCAAAATCCAAAATGCTCGGCAGCTACTCGGAACTTATGCATCACCCATTTTTGCGGTCCGCGCACAGATCAGAGAAACAGAAAACCAAACGGTAGTCTAAACAAAATTTTAGTGTCAATCACTTCAGATCTTTCACCTCGGCTTATCAAAACCCAAGCACTCTCCTCATTGAATGAAACGTCCCGTTTCGAACTGATCGGAAGTTCAGAAATCAGAACCACGGCAACTCCCGGATCCAAACCCCAAATCCGAACTACCAAAATCGAAATCAAAATCCACAGCACACCAAGAGATCCAGCTCCAGGCCCAGCCCCCCACGATTCGCGTGCACCGAAGCGACAGGGGCAAGATCCAGAGGTGACAGACCCCGCTCGCCGACCCTCACGCTTCGAGCCGAAGCAAGCAAACCCCCCCCCCCCCCCCCCCGGAAACCACGACACTCAACGGAGAAAGGAGAGAGAGAGAGAAAGCTCAGGAACCGAATGTGCCTCACCAGATCGAGCGGCGGCGGCCTCCGCTCCCTACCGGCGCCCCTCCGCTGGCTGGATCGAGAATTTCAAAAACGAACCCAAAAATCTCTCTGCCTCTCTCTCTCGGGGTGCGAGGCGAGGAGGTTGCTGCAGAGAAGCGAGTGGAGCGTGATGGAAATGGACGCGGAGAAAAAGGGACAGGTGGGGGACGCGGGGTTTAAATGGCGGAGCGCGACGCGGGGATAACGACACGGTGGTTCGGAGGTATTTAGGCCATGCCCGCTGAGGTTGTCGCCGCTCCTAGCCGCCAGCCAAGGTCGCTCCTCCACTCCCCACCGCCGCCAAGGACTCCCGACGAGGTAGTCGCTGCTACCCGCCGCCGCAAATCCGCCGGATCCGCCGCAGCCGTGGGGACCCGCCGTCGCCACTCGCAGAGAAGGGGAGGGGGGAAAGGCCCGCGGATGCGGCCAGATCTGCCGCCGCCGCTCGCAGAGGGAGAGAGGAGGGGGGTGGGGGGAGGCTGGCGGTGGGAGAGGAGAGCGACGCCGCGGTGGACGGGGAGGAGGGGGAGAGACTGTAGTGCGGTGGAGGCGGAGGCGGAGACGGGCGGCGCGACCGAGGATTCGGGCGTGAGGGCGTCGGTGGAGAAAACGGGGATCGGTACGGGGGAAAAGAAAGAGTTAAGAGATGCGGTGGAGAGAGACAGTGGAACCGGATGGAGGTTAGGGTTTCTGGGTATTTCTTTTCGTTGTTATAGGGTCTAAGATATAAAAATTTCAATTGATTTGACACTAAGACATGCTATAAGGGCTGCCATATAAATAATGAAGGGCTGAAATACAAATTATACCTGAGAGTGGTTTCCTTTTAGGGTGATGTGACATTTAAAGTCCTGAATGAAAAATAAAAAAATAGAAAAAACACAGGATTTTGATAATAATATAAGTGTAAAACAGATAATTATAAAATACAGAAAAAATACAGGAATAATCGTTTAATTGGGCCGCAGGAAAAACACAGGAATCGGATAAGAGAAATAGACTCAAAGGAATTTTTCAAGAGGTTAGACCTCTCGCTAAATTTTTTTCAAAACCTGCATGCAATGAGCTATTCCATATAAATTTTGTAGGATTTGAAAAACTTCAATCCTTTAAATCAAGAGCCAAATAGAAAATTTCCTATAAGATTTTAATCTTATGAAATTTCTTCATAAATCTTTGATTTTAAAGGGGCCCTAATTGGTCTTATCCTACACGGTAAGATGAGACCACTAGTAATAGTTGGTCTCCATTGTACATGGTCTTACGTGTCCTACCACTAGTAAAGTGGTGAAGTGGCGAGGGCAAGGCATCTCGGTGCGTGTACTGTGGACCCGTGCGTGGAGCTAAGTTTGAATGCGGTAGGAAGGATGAGGTGAGACGAGAGATGGACGAGGCATGTGTGCATGTGTGCGTCGATCGGTGGGGAGGCCAACCCATCAGCACAACCAAAAGAATTCTAGAGAGGAATTGGTTAGGTGCTAGGGCTTTCATGTGCAAATGATGTCGCTTTATTTGTACTACCTACATGACGACTACAATATAGCCCTGTTATTTTAATTGCCATAATAAAAAGTCTGAGCTACCTTCTCAAGTTTTCGACAGTTTGAATTATTCTCTTTAAATTAAAAAACTAGATAGTTACTACATCCCTATTTTTTCAAGCAGATGAATAATCCTCCCCCGAGGTTGAGCTCTTCTCCTGAAGTTGGAATTGATCTCCGCGCATGCAAAATGAAACGACTTGATAGTACATGATTAATTAAGTATTAGTTTTTTAAAAAAATATATGATTTTTTCAAACAACTTTCTATAGAAAATTTTTATAGAAAACGTACTCGTTTAGTAGGTCGAGAAGCGTATGCGTGAAAAACGAGGGAGTATAGGTTGGGAAAAGTGGGAAAAAAACATTGCCTAAATATTGTTTGGCCAGATTCACCTGAGCCAACACGTGCCGCCAAATGTGTCAATCCAATGAGAAAAAAATAAAATAAAAACTCATAGGGCCACATGTCATATCTCAGCAATGTCCCATTCGCCATCCCCCTCCTCTGTGTTCATGCTCCCCTCACAAAGGGCACTCGAGGCGACAGTCGGCAATAGAGCTCAAGCTCTGCTCTCCTCATCTCTTCTCTCTCTACACCAGCCATAGCTCGGGTTATCAACATAGTGGCGAACACCGTAGCTCAGCCAACCATCGCCTTCTCGAGCTTGGCAGGGTGGAAGAAGTTGACAGACGTGTAGCTCGAGGTGGTGGTGGACTGACGTGGACCTCGGGATGGTGACGAATAGACGCGAAGTTTGAGGCTTTCCCACTCCCCAAGCTTCGTCATGAGAAGATGTAGAGGCAGCCATGGATGGTGAGCACCATGAGTTGCTACTCAACTTCATGGTCTGAACTGTTGTACCTCTACAGGTTATGTCTCTCTAGCGCAGCTTGAGGAGATTGTCTTTCTTTTGGCTCGATCACTTCAGATATACACCCTAAGCAACCACCTACCGTCCGATGGTGTCTCCTACTCCTCATTATCACCTCGGCAGAAGATGGGGTGGCGGTGGCTAAGTCCCGTCTCGTTGGTGTTGTCCGCTGAGGTCAAGCTCATGAAAGAGAGGATATGTACTACTAGGTGGACCTCACAGATTTTAAAAATATTTTGTGTTGTCTGGATTGCCACGTAAAATAAATACCTGTTCCGAAATGTATTAGAGTGTCACTTCTTTTGATTTGAAGAGTTTGGTGTGTGAAACGTTTGGTATAATGCCACTGGTTCCGTCTCCTGAATCTCCTTATCCATGGCCGCCGAAATGTAGGTAAAGAGTAAAACTCGTTCGTCCTCGCCTCCTGAATTCCTGATCCATGGCCGCTGGAACGGAAAGAACCAATTCGGCATTTCGACCCAAGGACCGCACGCCATGCACGATTGGTCGATTGCACGTATGTCCTCGGTCCTTTCTCCCCGCTGTCGTCTCCCAGCCCTCTTATCTATGATGACCGTCGCTTCCATCGCCACCCCAGCTACCAGTCGCGTATATACTCCGTAGTCCAGAGGCACACCGCTGTGGACTTCCGTAGACGCCGCAGCGCCCAAGTTTCGCTAAATCCTCAACGAATAATTGTAAATCCCGTCGGCCTGTGCGGTCTTATCGGTGAAGCATGTGTCTATGTGAGGCTCAGTCCATGACGAATCGGCTTTGCCTAAACGGAAACCGATGCAGCCGGTAAGTCAACACCGCAAAGGCCGCATGTAACGCCAGACAGCATAGAGGGTGGGTCCTGTAGGTACAATGGTCATACGCTCGTAACCCGTATAGTTTGACCTTTTTGATTCTCTGTGCTCCGTAATGCGATGCGGCCATATACGTGCAGTTGTGCAAGGTCGGCTGCATCTCTCTGCGACGGGTCCTGGGAAATATTTCCTTCGGTCGTAAATTTTGAATGCTTAGCATAAGTTTCCAATAACTCTTTAAACTTTAACCATCAATACCATTTAGTTTTAAAAGTCGTATGTATAGATATTCTAATATAAAATCAAAAATTTGAAAGTTTTACCCAATCTCATTCCAAACGTTAAATTTTTTTTGAGTGAATTATACTTCAAGCAAGCTTTTATTGTCAAAGTTTTATTTTGGATCATCCTAAACTGATATTGTCGGTGACATGAGACCGGGATATCATGACTAGAGGCTTGAGTAGCCGCTGTCACCCACGTGGCCCGACCCCCCCGAGGGGGTCGGGCCTGAGGGTGACGTGGCCGCCCCTCCCTCTGTCTCCCCGAGGGGTTGGGCCGCTCCCGTTTCGGTCCTGATGGCCGGGGCGCCCCGATCCCCTGTGATTTTGGCACCACGTGTGTGGGTTAGGTGAGCACAGCAGGGCTCACCTAACCGCATTTATGGCGGATCAGACGAGCGCGCCACGCCGCATTTAATGCGGCGCAGCGCACGCTTATCCGGTCCGTGACCGGTCGCGGTGTGTGACCGGTCGCAAACCGGTCAAATCGTGGGTTAGGTGGCGACAGGCGGCCTGCGGCACGCCTCGCCCCGTCCCGTCAGACTGATGAGAGCCTCCTGGCTCTCGTCCCTAGCCGGAGCCGACGTGCTAACTCCTGGAGTTGGTATGTCAGTCCCGGTCAGATCCATTCCAGACTTCAGCGCAAGCATGGCAGGGAAGTCGCTTGCCATTTAATGAAGGTTAAAGCGGGCGTCCACCGGGAGAGCTGGCGAGCTGGGCAGGAGGCGTGTACCGTGCCTGTCAGAGGTCACTTCCGGCTGTAGACTAGCCCTAATTGTAAAAAGAATGTTTTCTTTCTTAGGCAGCTAGAGACCCATGTGGTAACCCCTTGCCATATAAAAGGAGGCCCAGGCCTAGGAAAAAGGGGGGACTCCGGCCGATACGCTCGAGAGACCGAACTCTCTTTGTATTGTTGGAGACTCTCAGATCCACCAGAACACAGGAGTGGGGTGTTACGCTTCTCAGCGGCCCGAACCTGTCTACGTCGCTCGTGTTTTGTGCGTCTCCTCTCTCGCTGACGTTCCTCAGATCGAGGGCGAAGAACCTCACCTAGCGCCCCCAGCCGAACCGGCAAAGGGGGGCCCGCGCGGTCTCCCGGTGAGGGGCTCCACTCCCCGTCCGTCCAGCACCGTGCTGTTCGCGGCGGCCAGGGCCTGCAGGAGGGGTTCCGCGCTCAGCGGGGCAGCGGAAGGCAGAGGGGAGGGCCGCCTCGGTGTGGGTGCCGCGCGGCTCGGCCCGCCGATCGGCGTGCTGGACTCGGGGGCGTCCCCCGAAGCCAGCTCATTCCGAGCGTCGCTCGGGGCGTCGGGCCCAAGGGGCGCACCCGCGGCCTCGTCGTGGGTGGCCTCGGAAGTCGTCGTCGCCTCGGGCGAAGTCGGGTCGGGGGCTTGGTAGGCTGCCTGGCGTGCGCGCGCCGCCTCTGCCTCCCGGGCGGTCTCCCCGGCCCGGCGGATTCTGGCCTCCTCCCGAGCGGCCTCCTCGGCCTGGTGAACCCGGGCGGCCTCCTGGGCANCAGCCTCCTCGGCTTCCCGAAGGCGGTCCGCGGCCTCCCGCCGGTCAGCCTCCCGCCTCCGGGTCTCCGCGGTCGCCGTCTCCTCGGCCTCGGACCGGCCGGACTTGGAATGGCGTGAGGGGCGCGACGGGATCTCGCTGAGGCAAAAGAAAAACCAGAGACAAAAAAACGGGTGAGTAAAAACTCGCCTTGGGAGATGAGAGTATGAATACGGCCACAGTGGGTGCGGGGACGAACCTGCGGGGAGGTCAGCTGAACGACCACCTCGGGGGCGCGATGAGGCTCCCCCGACACGGCTCAGTCTCCCCCATTTTGCGGAGCCGTTTCTTCTTTCGCTCCCTCTCGGGCTGCGGCGTCGGCACGGCACCCTCCGGGCGCCTGCTGCTGGCACGCACCGCCCCGCCCCCTCGGGGAGGAGATGGAGGAGGAGTACCCTCCTGCTTCCTTTTCCCCTTGGCGTCGGCTGGGCGGCTGCCCCCAGGGCCCCCGTCGCGGGACCCAGAAGCACGGCCCCCTCCCGGGGTAGATTGTTCCCCCCTGCGGCTCCCGCCCGCGCCATCGTGGCCTGGGGGGCCCGCTCCCCCGACGCCCCGACCACCTGCATGATGGCCAGGATGTTGGTGCGCTCTGGGTCGCAGCAGAGGGGGAGGACCCTTTGGGGGATGAGGGATGCCTCCACGGAGCTGAGATTCAGCACCCGTTGGACCACCATCCTGAAGTCCTCAGGGTCCCAGTCCCATTCGCGCCCCTGGTGGGTCCTCAGGTGGTCCTTGGGCCCGGTGTACTCCCAGGCGCCCCGGGCGCGCCACTGGAGCGGCGCGATCCGGCGGCGGAGGTAGTCACCGAACACCATGGCCCCCGTAAGCCCCTGGGATCGCAGACCCGCCAGGCGGTCAAGAACGGCGTCGTAGCCATCCCCCAGATCTACCGCCGCTCGCCAGCTGAAGGCCTGCGCCGGGGGCTGGCTCGGAAGTCGGAGGCGCGCTTCGCCGGCGAGGGGGGTGTAGAACCAATCGCTCTTCCAGTCGTCCCACTTCTTGCGGAGGACGTAGGGAATGTAGCGGTTCAGCACCTGCCCCCGCGGCTGGAAGTAGCAGCCACCGACTACCGTCGGCGGCGACACCGGCTGCACGGTGAAGAACCACCGGAACAGCCGGAGCGATGGGCGCACCCCGATAAACATCTCGCACAGGTGCGCGAAGATGGCCAACGTCATTATCGCGTTGGGGGTGAGGTGCGCCATCTGGAGATCGTAGAACTCCAGAATATCCATGAAGAAAGTAGAGAATGGCGGGACCAGGCCCGCCATTGCGAAAGAAAGGAAGAAGACGGACCGCCCCGGGTAGTGTGGCGCCGGGCGCCCCTCGCCCAGCGCGACCACCTCCCGACCGGTGGCAGATTCCGGCATGAACCGGCACGGCAGCCCGGCCTGCCTCTCGCTCGTGATGCGGGAAGGCGGCAGCACGCTACCGTCGAGCGGTGCGGAGCCCCATGCCATGGCGCCGGCGGAGGGGGAGCTTGAGGGCGAGCGCGTGTGACAAGGGTAGGGCGCAAGAAACGAAGAGTTGGGGCACAAGTGGCAGAGGCAAAGGAAAGAGTGGCGAGAGGAAGGAAACGAATCCCTTCCTCGGTGTCTTTATACCCTTGCCAACGCTATGCCCGGCTCCTCGCTTCCCGTGCCCACTACCTTGCCCCCTCGTTTCTCGCGCCCACGCCTCCACTAACCCCACTTGCCCGTTTGCGGCGCACGCGGCAGACGTGCGGCCGTGGCGGTTGAGATGGGGCAGATCGTGCGCGCATTAATTACGCTCGCCAACCGCGAAAAGCGTCATCATCATATCCCCAAGCGAAACGAACCGGCTCATCCCGATTCGTGCGCCGCTCGAGTAATGTAGCGGTCACAAAGAGACCGCTCATTATTATCGGTCGGTTTTCCCTTGCCGATGCGCGCGATTCGCGACCGTTGGGATTCTGCCCGCCTGTAGGGACCGGTCCCACCTGTCACCGGGCCTAAGGAGTGGCGTCACGCCCGAACGCTTCCCCCGAGGGGGGCGGTCGCCCTGGCGTAACACCGGGGGCTACTGTCGGTGACATGGGACCGGAGATATCATGACTAGAGGCTTGAGTAGCCGCTGTCACCCACGTGGACCCCCCTCGGGGGGGTCGGGCCCGAGGGTGACGTGGCCGCCCCTCCCTCTGTCTCCCCGAGGGGTTGGGCCGCTCCCGTTTCGGTCCTGATGGCCGGGGCGCCCCGACCCCCTGTGATTTTGGCGCCACGTGTGTGGGTTAGGTGAGCACAGCAGGGCTCACCTAACCGCATTTATGGCGGATCAGACGAGCGCGCCACGCCGCATTTAATGCGGCGCAGCGCACGCTTATCCGGTCCGTGACCGGTCGCGGTGTGTGACCGGTCGCAAACCGGTCAGATCGCGGGTTAGGTGGCGACAGGCGGCCTGCGGCACGCCTCGCCTCGTCCCGTCAGAATGATGAGAGCCTCCTGGCTCTCGTCCCTAGCCGGAGCCGGCGTGCTAACTCCTGGAGTTGGTATGTCAGTCCCGGTCAGATCCATTCCAGACTTCAGCGTAAGCATGGCAGGGAAGTCGCTTGCCATTTAATGAAGGTTAAAGCGGGCGTCCACCGGGAGAGCTGGCGAGCTGGGCAGGAGGCGTGTACCGTGCCTGTCAGAGGTCACTTCCGGCTGTAGACTAGCCCTGATTGTAAAAAGAATGTTTTCTTTCTTAGGCAGCTAGAGGCCCATGTGGTAACCCCTTGTCATATAAAAGGAGGCCCAGGCCTAGGAAAAAGGGGGACTCCGGCCGATACGCTCGAGAGACCGAACTCTCTTTGTATTGTTGGAGACTCTCAGATCCACCAGAACACAGGAGTAGGGTGTTACGCTTCTCAGCGGCCCGAACCTGTCTACGTCGCCCGTGTTTTGTGTGTCTCCTCTCTCGCTGACGTTCCTCAGATCGAGGGCGAAGAACCTCACCTAGCGCCCCCGGCCGAACCGGCAAAGGGGGGCCCGCACGGTCTCCCGGTGAGGGGCTCCACTCCCCGTCAGATATTCTTTTTAATTTTTGGATCAGGTGATTTTGCCTTTTTTTAATTTGGACCAGGCAAGTTGTTTAGGGTGATCTAAACTGTAACAGCGAAAAAATTACCCGATTCAAAATAAAAAAAATTGATTTAGAGGTAATTCAAAGTAAAACTTTAACAGAAGACGACCCATATTTCGATTCTCTCTCTATCTTGAGTACTAGTTCCTTAGGAATACATAGGAATATAAACTTTTTCAAGATAACGATAGGAACATCAATTCTAGTTCTGGGATAAGGTAATTTAGTTTTTCCCCAAAATAAAATATACTTATTTTTTAAAAATTTTAACTGGTAGTTGTATTATCATATCATACCAACAACAACATGAAAACATTCGTTCAATTCTATATCTCAGTACAATTTATAAAAAGAAATAACAACTATAAACACAGCTAGTAAAGTAGCATCATGAGCAAGGATAATGTTTCATCCATATCGGTTTATATTTTTTTATACGGTCTTTAATGATATACTTTGACCAGTAATTTATTTCATGTTATGTTTTCAATGATTATGAAATTAGCATGATATGAAAGTATTTCAAAATATAAATATAGTGATATAACATG
This sequence comes from Oryza officinalis, assembly GCA_008326285.1. Lineage (NCBI taxonomy): Eukaryota > Viridiplantae > Streptophyta > Magnoliopsida > Poales > Poaceae > Oryza > Oryza officinalis. The sequence goes on along the minus strand of BDMV01000003.1, from coordinate 22,484,397 downwards.
TATAATACTTAATATAAATATGGTTAGTATGATTATTAGTCAAAAACTATCGAGTTTAATTTTCTTAAAAGATAAGACGCCCTATAATTTGGGACGAAGGAAGTAGTGGGCTACAAACCAAATATAAACTTATGTGAAAGAAAAATAAAAAAAAAGAAGTATTGACTCTCTTGCAAGAGGCTAGTTATACACTTGGCTCCACGACATTTACATTAAATTCATGATAAAAAAAATAGAACCAACCAGTTAACCTATTATACTTGTCGGTTTTCATATGAACTGATAACCAATACTTACTATTAAATTAATCTTGCGAATGGAAGCGATGGAAGTCGGAACCACGTCACCCTCCAATGTTGGAGAAACGTTAACGTTGGAGGGAAAAAACTGCTACTAGTATGTCCCTTTGCCACAGCAAATCCAGCTTGGGAGGGGGTGAAACATGAACAGGAAATAGTGGAAGAAAGTCGTGAGCGGCGGTGCGCACGGCCGCACATGCAATGTTTCGCCCTTTTGTTTACTCGCATCCATACGGGTCGTTTTTACCGGGAAAACGACATCGTTGCAACGACGACGACCCTTATTATGCACCGTCAGAATTAGCAATGACGTACGCTTGGAAGATGGACTCCAACATCGTTTTTATTTCGACTATTATTTTGTCCGTATGTCTCACGCCGTGCTAGCTTGGTCCCCAGCTAGCAGTAATCAGTAAGATATTGCTATCACACCCCCTGATTTTCAATGATAATTTGATGGTACTCAATCAAAATTCCTCGCCCATATCCGAGTTGTTGCCACTACACTCGACTTACCTCTTTGTCAGTGAGCACGCATAGGTAGCCAAGTATCCAACGGTTGTTAAAGCATATTTAGGGTCTGTTCGTTACTATGAGTTGGAAAAACCAACAGTGATCATGAAAAACGGAACGATTCATTAGCACGTAATTAATTAAGTATTAGCTATTTTTTTTCAAAAATGGATTAATTTGATTTTTTAAGCAACTTTTGTATAGAAACTTTTTGCAAAAAAGTACACCGTGTAGTAATTTGAAAAGCGTGCGCGGGCGAAAAGTACTGTAGCGTGCTGGGAGAACGAGCTGCCGAACACAGCCTTAACCTATCACTCACTCGTACAGCCCAAATTGTGCTCTTCAATTTATCCGCTACAGCTAAATTAAATGTTACAAATTAATTTTAAAGTTTATTTTGATGTTTTGTATCATGCTTTATTTTTTAACATTAACTTTTAAGTCAAAAACACATATATAAAAATTTTACTTACAAATTATATTTATCATTAATAAGTGTTACTACATACTTGTGTTATAAAATATCGCTCATATTTTTTCACCATCTTATTTTATAAATCTGATCCATATATTTTTACATTCTATCTTAAACATTCTACAAAATTAATTTATTTGTGGCAGCCAGGGTTTACAATACCGTATGGTTATCACGCGATTATCATGGTTATCATGTGCAAATCAATTTTTGAAACCACAGTAAATCTCGCGGTAACCAGCCAGCAGCGTGAGCAATGGTGGGACGCCGGAGACCACGGTAGTAACGGACATTGGGATGGTAATGACGCTAAGGCCCCCATAAAACTATAGAAGGCACGATGCAACGGTGGTGGAAGTTCGAGCGGTCATGGGATGGGACCGACTCAATATCATTAGAGGTCGATGTAGACAATTGGATGATCAGAGATAGGATATTCCAACCTGATTCAATACTACTCCATCATTCCAAAATATAGCAATCTTTGAGCGGATGAGACCCATCCTAATAATACGGATCTGGATTGACGCTTGTTCAGATTCGTAGTACTAGAATGTATCTAATACAACTAATTGTTATATTTTTGGACAGAGGTAGTAAAATTTTGTAGGTTTATTTTTCACCGCTGCACATCTAGCTAGGCAACTAGCAACTAGCAAGATATGTAAACAAGAATTACCACATATATAAGACATTTCAAGAAAAAACCATATGAATAAAAGAACGTACGATTTGGATGTCAAATTTGTAAAACCGTCACTTAAAACCGGATTGTTATTGTCTACACTCCGGTGGTTTCGAGATGGTAAATTGGACTTTCACTCCTATTTGTGCCATGGGTAGTCAAACATGTGTTTGCTGCGCACAAATGAGCATGCATACGCGAGGTACACCGTACACCGCGAATCAAATTAGCTCCATCAAGAAGGTGGTGGGTACGTTGGCGATTGCATATGCATGTGCAAAAGAAGCTGTGACGGTGTTCAGCTTTTCATCCTGAGCTATTCTCTGTCTACGTGATGTGAAAAAAGGTCCCGGAAGCATTTGGCCTACCTCATGTGATGCCATGTGATGGGAGTAGAGGTGGTGAAGAAAAGCTATACTCCAGCTAGTTGCCGGGAGCAAAACAATGCTAGCAATGGTGCTACTGCAGCTGGAGGCTGGAGCATCCATGGCCGTAGGTACATGCTGGACGCAGCATGCGATTGGAGGAACTGCACACTGAAGTGCCGTATTAGGATTCCTAATCCTAGATACTAGCGATCGCTTTTCAACAGACGAAGTATTATAGTCCGAGTGATCCTGGATTAGGTGAAACCCAGTACAGTTTGCAAGAAAAAAAAGGCACGTGGTATTGCAATCTGGATATCCACCCTTACATCTAGATTTATTATATAAGATTGGTTTATTTTAAAACGAATAAAATATGTGTTATCTTAGTTTCATTATAACAGTCGACACACTTCCATGTAATACTAGTAGCATAGTACTAGTAGTACTTTATTGGATGAAGCCCACACTTTGCAGATCTTGTTTACTCAGAAAGCGTTCATCATTTGAGGGCAGGATGTGGGGTGCCTTTAGAAACGAGATAGTGTCATAGAGGCAGGAGGATATAGTACTAGTTGCCTCTACTGACTTTTTATTCTCTTCTATTGCCCATAATAATGTCAATAATAACGCTAGGTAGCTAGCTAGCCCAGGGTGATGAGGGGGGGCAATCGATCGATCGGATTTAGGTGGAGGAGGTAGCGGTGGTGACCACGGCGGAGTACACGATTACGTGTGGTTCCGGGGGCGATCAATAATCATGGCGCCGGCCGGCCGTTATGTTGTCACGGACCGTGACATTCCATTACTCTTACTACGTCGTGCTGAATCTGGTTGCGTTCGCCAACCAAACGGCGCACCGCGGCACGTACCATGACGCGACCGCGCTCAAAGCGACGAGGATGGTGCTTTTGCCGCTACGAGTGAAAATGCTACGCACGCACACGAAAGCCAAAAGGGGCGCGCTCCCATTCGCATCCGTGGCTGGCTCGCGCACTTTGCTTCAACCGACAGGCAACGCATAGATGCGCTGATGCTTCCCATCTAGGGGAGTAGCTATGCATTTTGTTCTCTTGCATCTTTTATTCTTGTGTGTTTTAGTTTTCTTGCTTTAAATAGGGTTTAAATGTATTGTAGTCAGGTTCCCTTTACCGCGGTAAATCGCGTTTACCGCGCTTATCGCGGGGTACAGTAAAAAAAACCGCGGTAACCGTCTTAAATTTAAATAAATTTAAAAAATAATTTGAAATTTTGATAAATTTATATGGTTTCGTACGGTTTACCACGGTTATCGCGATTACCGCGCGGTAACCGTGCTTACTGCCCCGGCGGTAAGGCAAACCCTGATTGTAGTGTACTATTTACTGAATTACTGTAGTGAGTACTATTTTACTCCAGGAAAGAGTAAATTCCACTATTCCCTATCTATGGCGGCGTGGTTGGCTGCTGGTTGCTGGTTGCTGCCACAATGAAAGCAGAAAATTGTATACTACGCACCAACAATTTTTGCAGCATCGTCATCAGCGACCGTCCACTGAGCCACAGCGCCACTCCACTCACCAGTGGTTGCCGCTGCGACTTGCTGCGCTCGGGATGGACGCGTAGGCGATAAGGAAGCAACGGCCGCGTTTTGCCTGCACCGCTTGCATGTGTGGGGCCAGCGTAATCTTCCTGGCTTTAGCTAGTGCCTCTAGCTGTTGCGTACTCCGTGTGAATTAATGGAGTAATGGACACTATACGTCGATGCATGATGTCTCTGGCGATCGATCAACCGAGAACGCACCCAAATTGTGCGTACGGATTCGACCGATGAAACTCAGAATCACATGCGGATTGCAGCGAGAACCAGCGTGTTTTTCTGCTGCATGTGATGTGAGATTGTTTTTCTTCGAACGAACGAACGAACCACATGTGCAGGTGGGCAATTAACTCGCATGGAAGACTTTGCACGCGCCACGCAGTCGATCGATCGAGGTCTCCTATATGTCTGTCCTGCAGATCATGCCGAGAGAAGAAACCAGTTTTGCTGGTAATCAACCACCTACTGCACCCGTATGATTTCATGCCGTCACATCTGAAAACCATCGTCGCGACACAATCAAATGCAGCAAGCACCGGTACCGGCGGCACGCACACAGCGTTTCACGGTTGTTGGCCCAGAGCATCGTGTCTCACTCACGGTCACATATGCATAGCAAGCAGAGGCCCAACGCTAAAGTCCAAGCGGCCTTTTCGTTTGGAAAAAGTCCAATTTGATTTTCTCAAATACAGATTGAATTTAATTCATACCTTAACTATGATAAAATCGGGTATATCAACCCCTTCAACTATCAAAACCGTGCAAAATTACTCTCTTGATGATTTTAAGGACGATTTTCGTGAAATGACATCCAACATGGTAACCCAGTCACAGGAGGAATTAAAAATAGTTGCCCACATGTAAGTGACAATGGAAAAGAATAAAACAACTATGAGCCCCCATATGTCAGCCTCCACTATTGTACTTTCTTCTTTCTTCTGCACAAGGACGCAAGAATCCAACGATGCAGGCCTGCTCGTCGTCACCCCCTTCCCTCGGATCGAGGAGGCGAGCGGCGACAATGGCGTAGGAAGCCAAGGAGGCCACCGTCGCCACCTGGGTCACGTCGTTTACCGTCGAAACACGCTGCTTTGCCGCATGAAGGGGAGGCGGTGACCGTCGTTGCATATCAGCCACGCGAGATGGGCGATCCTATGGCACGCTTCTACCACGTGTCGTCGCAGGCAGGCGGCGACAGCAGGCAGCCACCGGCTATGCCACGCTCCCCAACCCCGCTTGACCTGTCGAGTGCTGTGGCGGAGTGGCGTACAAGCGGCTCTCGCCTGTTGCTACAGCCACCGGCACACCCGTAGGTGCCTCTCGCTTCATCGTACCCCTAGATCCTCTCGACAGCGACGGTGACATCCTCCGCCCACCACACGCGGTCGCTCTCATAGCCGCTGTTCTTCTTGCTCGACTCACTCCTGCCGCTGCCATATGTTAATCTGGTCATGCCATTGGCTATCCCGCCCTCCTTGAGCTTGGACCCATCACCACGAAAGGGCTAGCAGCAGTGGCCGTAGGGAGTGATATCCCCCTAAGGTTCTCGCAGCTAAGCCCACCCTTGTCACTCCTGCCCGTGAAGCGGAAGGCGGCCTCAATGGCGTAGGTATGCAGATCGAACAATGATGTCTCTGCCTTATACGACCTCATCAACTCTTACATGGACCTGGTGGGATGGAGGCTTTCAACTCCTCTGAGGAGCGGCACAAGGACCCGCGACAGCTACACCAACAGCACACGCGTCGGGAGCTCCCTATCTCCATTGCAGCTGCCCTCCTTCGCGGTAGCCTCCAAATTTGGAAGGAGATCGTTGATGGCCGCAACCTCTCTTTCCTCACTCCTATCAACACGCACATCCTTGGGCCGCACCCCATAATGTTACCATGGCTATTATTGATATAACCATTGCTCACATCATAGATCAACCGGAAGATATCAAGATTGAGCTGTCCAAGTTCTGGAATCCAATTCGGCCACTTGCTACACTGTTGAGTTCAAATGGCCGCCAAATATGCATACGAGCTCCGTTTTGGGCTTATGAGTACTTGATGAAAAACTCTTTTAAGTTCTCTTTCCAATAGATCCAGCCTCATCTTCAAATTCCATATCAGTCATCCGTAATTGAAGAAACAAGGTGTTGCATCACCTATAATGGGGCAATGGGCTTATAATTTCATCTGGGACCTCGACCCAAATGGGACCCATGTGGGGTGCGCATCATCGTGGTGGACCATGACCCTAGTTATCTCTCGGTCATCCTCCCACCTTCTTAAATAGCTAGGTACCCCTTCAGGGTTTCTCGGGTTTTATTTAGATTAAAGTTTAGCTTCGCTACTTTGCCATGTAATCCTGTGATCGGTTAGATCATCGGTTTGCTCATTACGGAACTCCAACTTATCATTTGTATTTAATTCCTGTTTGCAATTCGGATTGCTTTTATTTTGTTCTTGCTTGCTTCGATTTGCTTGCATGAATAAGATTGATTTTCATCGGCGAGATCAACAACCCACGGAGAGGTGTATCGATTGCTAAGACGCAACACAACAACATCTAGTACAGTTGTAGTCGGGTCGTCAACGTTTCTCTCAAATCATAGTTATCATTAACTCACCGAAATATCAGATCAATCAAAAACGTGAGCTTATCAAGTGAAGCTCAGGGTTTATCACCCCACCACCCTCGTTCATCGTCTCCAACAAAGTGGGGGGGATCAGAGGCTCCTTCCAAGAGGGAGGGAGTGGAGGAGTGACAGGGAAGAGGGTCAACGGGAGGTAGAAGGAACGGCAACACAATTTTTTATTCTTCTCTCTTGTCACTTACATATAGGTCCCACGTCTATTTGAATTTTCTTTTATGATTGGGTTGTCACGTGGATGCCACATCAATAAAAACCATCCTCAAAATAACTGAGGAAGTCATTTTGAATGATTTTAATAGTTAAAGGATCGATATACCCGGTTTTATGATCAAGCGATATAAATTAGATCCAACATATTTAAAGAAGTTATATTGGACATTTTCCTTTTTTTCACAACCTGAAGGATCAATTAGAGCCCAAAACACAACCATTAGGCCCATATATATAACCCAAAGTAGGGTCCACGTGTGCAAAAAAATCTATGGGCCTCAGAACGGCACAGTGCGAAAAACCGTGTGCTGTCATGGAGCCATTTAAGGCGCCCACCCCTCGTGTCCAAAGATAAGGCTAAGCTCTCCGTCGATCGTCGTCCTCGACCTCAAGCCTCTCCGAGCTGACACGACCAGCTTCACACTCGCAGTTCGGCTCCGTCCGGCAGCCGAGGCGAGGGCAATGGTGGCTCCCGCGACGCTGTCCCTCCGCCCCTGCGCGACCCTCGCGCCGTCCCGCGCCGCGCTGCCCAGCGTCGGCGCTGGGTTCGCGCTCCCGCCCGCCGTCTCGTGCCAGCCGAGGCGGCGCCTGTCGCTCCGCGCCGTGGCCGTCGACTCCGACCAGCAAGGCTCCCCCGAGCCTCCCGACCAGGTAAACCAACCGCCCCGTGCCTCCCGCTCTAATTTGATAATTTCCCGCCCCGGTTTGAGACGGAGATGGTGGTGGTGGTGGTTGGGCGCGCGCAGGAGGCGAAGCCGAAGAAGTACTACTTCCTGGTGGCGAACGCCAAGTTCATGCTGGACGAGGAAGAGCACTTCCAGGAGCAGCTGAAGGAGAAGATGCGGCTCTACGGGGAGCGGGACAAGGAGCAGGACTTCTGGCTCGTGGTGGAGCCCAAGTTCCTCGACAGGTTCCCCAACATCACCAGGCGCCTCAAGCGCCCCGCCGCCGCGCTCGTCTCCACGGACGGCAACTGGATCACGTAAGTGCAGTGCCCCTCCCTCCATCGATCGTTTCAATTGCAACCGCAACCAATGCTAATAAGCTAATTACTTTAACAACACAAAACTTGTCTAGTACAGAAATTAAAACGCCTATCATATAGAGTCGTAGTGTCAGTACGGTATTACCTGCGTATAGTGTGTTATGATCAGCAGAGAACAAAGTACAAACTGCAAAAGCACCGTACCAACATGACCACATCAACTGTTTTTCATTTATCTTACCCCACATCGAATGCAGATTTAAGAAAAGCTTTACGGCATTGCTGATCCTACGCCGACATACATTTGCTTCAGTGCATGTTCTGAGTTGGTGACAAAATAAGGACGATGCCAAAATGACTAGTTTGGTTAATATGCAAGCATTCTTTTTTTTTTGAAATAACTTCAAATTCAGGGACAAGAAATGCCTAAGAATTGCAACTAACCAGTACTTTTCTTATATAGCACTAATTATAGCCGAAGATGCTAGTAGCGCCTCGTGTAGGATCGAATAGCAATAACTAAGCCGACCAGAGGGGGGTGAATGGTTGGAGTAACCAAAAATCCAAAACTTTCGCGAAATAAAAAGATACTCTCGTTGTCGATGTAGATCGGTCTGACTGGAGTAGATGCACCGGTCTGACCGCACGGATGCCTCTGGTTTGACCGGTGTAGACTCTCGGTCTGACCGCCCGATGTAGCTTGTCGTTGCCTTTGCCGCCGACGGTCTGACCGCCGTAGATCCGCCGGTGTCTCGTCGGTGCGACCGTCGAAAATCCGAGCAAACACAAATCGAAGATCTCTCAAAGTAGATTGAACTTTATTGTTTCTATTCGTGTTTACAAAGTGCAACAACAACACTCCTTTCAAAAATCTCGACTAAACTCGAAACCCTAACTTTTCTCTCAACTTCACTCTAACAAAATCGATACCGAGAGACCTCAACCTCCCTCTCTATTTATACCCATAGATCCACAGCCTAAAGCCACGAATCCAACTCATACAAGAAGTCCTAATCCCCTAAGAAATCTTCCTGTACAAGACACAAACTTTACAAAACCAATCATACCAAATTTGGACTCCTTCCAAATTTGACTACTCATCCCATATTACTCAATATCTCCATTGTATGTCATATAGAATTTTCATCAACCACGTGCATTGTTCTTTAGCCTAAGCATTCCGCATGATATCCTAATCGTCCGGACGTCATCTTCTCCCAAGTTGACTCCCGATCCATCACCGACAATACTTTCTCTAACTTGACTCAACATTAGCACACAACAGTATTACATACGCATAGAAATCATCTGGAAGTCATAAACATGAATAAATCACGAGTATCCAAATAAACAACCCGAAACCGACTCCAATCAGGAACCAGCCGGTTAGGCCATCTGGCCGGCCGGTCTGACCGCACACATAACTCTGATCTGATCGGCGGCACCTGCTCGGTCTGACTGGCTCCACTCAGCCGAAGCACTTGTTCATCATATGAAAACACTGTTTATCATCACTCGGTTTGACCGGTACACAAACCCTGGTCTGACCGGCTGCAAAACCACTTCGCCAATAATCGCCAAATATCAAAATCAATTATTTCAAATACTAATTGTTTATCACAAAATAATAATCAAACACACTTTGATTTTACACCTTGTTCATCGGACTTTCCGCTCATGATTGTAAATGCTTTCCTACGAAATAGTAAATGCATCCTGCAACTGTAAACACATTATAAATATATCCCACAAAACAGTAAATTGTGTCTCTTGCAAATGTAAGCGGAGGGATATAGTAGAATATTTTTCTTATATAAGAGCAACTAGTCAGATTTGAGCCCGTAATGTTCTGTAGAAAAACAGATGTAACATCCATTTTCCAGTCTGATGTGTTTCACCGGCACATTTCTAACATTTGGTCAGGATCCTGTTTCAAATGCAAAAGTACAAAAGTTTTTTGTAGTCCTTGGGAAGTTTTGTGAGGCGTTGGTATACTGTAGTGTTGATATGACCGGAAAAACTCAGTACTACTCCCTCTGTTTATTTGTGTATGACATTGGTTAGTTTATTAATGCCAAACATTTCAGAACGGAGGAGTACATCTTATATAAACAAAGACTGAGTGTACCTTTTGAGTTTTGCTCAAGTCAACAGTCCTTTGGAATTTTACGTGATCCTCCATCCTATTTGCTATGATGCTTGGATCAGTCTTTCTTTGTCATGGCTCATGATACTGATCTGCAAGTGTCATCTTAATTTTTTGAGAAAATTCCTTACGTGGCTCTGTTTTTTCGCTCAACCCCTTCTATATCCTTGAATTTTGCCACATCCCCTACATGGTCTTGAGTTTTCATTTTGATGCCGTACATACCCATTCCATTATTTGGCTGTGAATTGACCGTTAGATTTTTTTTCCTGAAATGACTATATTGCCCTTCTCTCATACTTATGTGCTAGCTTATTGAGAAAAACACAATTCTCGATGTGAAAAATTCTTATTTATGATAAAATCAAAAGTGATGGAATTATTTGACCATAAATTTGAAAAACAAAATTCAAAATTTTAGCAAACTTTAAAATACTGATAAAATCCATACAAAATTTTATCGAGAAATTGAAACCAAAACTATTTTTGTTTGGCTTAAATTTGAATTAAAAATTATTTAAAAATGATAAATTTCAGTTTTAAAATTTGTGGTCAAAGAATTATACCGCCTTTGTTTTTTATAAATGAACTTTTTCGCATTGAGAATTGTGTTTTTTCTCAGTAAGTTAGCACATAAGTACGAGGGGTAATATTGTTGTTTTGGAAAAAAATCTAACGGTCAACTAATGAAATAGGTATATATGGGATCAAAATGAAACTCAGGAGCATGTAGTAAAATAGGCAAAATTCAGGGGCATAGAAATGATTGAGCGAAAACTAGTCAGGGCACGAAGGAATTTTCTCTGATTTGTTCCACGCACCGCACTAACTGGGTAGGATATGGAGTTATGTACATTGGTTATGAGTCGTTTGCATCCTGAACACACTGATTTGATGAGAAAGCTAGTGAGGAAGTAATAGAAGGAAAGGGACAATCTTATTGGACTATGAAACTGTACAACATGATAACACAGAGAGAATTTTGGCTGTGAGCATGCGACTCAGTGACTGTATGCATCAATTATTTTCTGGACTTGTCATGATGTACGAGATGGTGTGAATCGCCACGACCACAGACCAGTTGTGCTTCTAACCATCCAAATAGGAAGAGGACCAAACAATCACTGAAATAGCCAGCATCTACACTCTTAATGATCTTGTAGTTGCCGATACCATGATTAACTATTTTCAATTTATGTAGTATGGCAATCCTCAAGGTTCCTCATTTTTTTCTTTTGTTGTCAGTTTTATGAAGTTGAGGCTAGACAGGGTCTTAGCAGAACAATTTGAAGCAGAAACGCTTGAGGAGGCATTGGCTTCTAACCCGGTCGACTTGAAATTTGACAAGCCTGAGAAATGGACAGCTCCATATCCCAAGTATGAGTATGGATGGTGGGAGCCCTTTCTACCTCCAAAGTCTAGCAATGGCACGGCATAGAGATGATCGGCACTCCATGTGAGCAATGTAAGATTTCTTCCATGCAAGTGCCAAAATGTAATCTAAATTTTAACAATGCCTATGTAGTACTTGGGGTTCTGTGAGTACAGTTAGCTACAATAGTTGCAGAGTTGCTGTACTTTCTGGTAATACCAGATGAGCAGTGGTTTTGTGGATCGGCTGTGGTTGGGGTATAATTTTCTTCATGATGCACATTGCTGTCTATGTTGTAAATTTTATCACGGGAAAAATGCAGTCTTCCAGGTCCTATATAATTTCTGAACCACCACCATGTGCATCAATAGTGTGCACATGATTTCCATTCTGCAGAAACAGCCACCAAGCAAACAACTTGGTGTTGTCAATGACAACAGAAAAGACTCGAGGGCCTTGACGGTCTCTCTCTATTTTTTCTAACGGTTAAGCCACGTTTTATATAAAGAAAAAGGTTTCCTATTTTAAGAAGAAAATGAAACTAAACCTTTTAATAATTCTTGAGTTAGCATTAGATATGGAAGAATTATTCCAAATTAGGAAAAACTGAGCGAAAACCAAAACTACAACAACACTCCATCAACTAGCCTAAACTGCCAAGGTAACGAGTATAGGAAAGCCAAACACGACACTCAACAAATGCATGAACAAGCAGCAAGCTAGAAAAAAGTAAGACTCTCACACGCTGATAAAGATGCAATGTTATCGTTATCACACCATTACCCTCGTGATCGGGCGATTTCGACTTCACTAGGAAACACCAGAGTAAGGACACAACCTAACCCGTACCAAAGCAAACCTTAAGTGGGCTCATGTCATCGTTGCCACACGTCGTGTCCTGCCAACGTCACAGCTCTGACTTCATGACCACCAAACTCGTTGACGCATGGTTGGGCCAGACTGACTGCCTTGAAAACGAAAAGCTTGAAACCCCACACAAGAGCGAAACGCAATTGATGAAGTCTAACTTGGGTCATCATTGTCGAGCTCGCAAAAGTGCAGCAGCTCCGACTTCTCGAGAAGACAACAACCAAACCTTGCCTGGTACCAAGCAAAACCTTTTAGTCATCGTTGCCAAGCTCGTCGAACGCTCGACACAGCAGCTTCGACTTCCCAAAGGCCCTCTTTAGGTGTCAAAGCAGAGCATAACTAGAGATTGCCATGGATTTCCTTGATGATGCCTTCAAGAAGAACAAGATGCTAAACTACATCACCATCGTCGGCTTAAGATTGGTCTAGATTTTCACCTGGTAAATCCAAACATGGTGGAATGGAGAGACACAAAGGGACGCCTCCAAAGAGGAAATGATACCCGTAGGCGTCGCCGTCCAGACTTTCGCCTGGCCTCCACCAACTTGCCAATGTGAGGCCAATGCCATAGTCGATAATGCACCCATTCACAGGTGTGTTAGCATACCAATTGGTTAATCACAGCACACCAAGGTGGCATTCTTTCCTTCTCCGTCATTGTCACCTCGTCACCCTAGATCCCCGTCGCCCCTGCAACTGGATTTGGAAGTGGAGGCCCAGATCTAGTGTTTGCCGGTGAGGGCCGGCAAGATGGCGACGCAAGCAGAGAAGCTTGATGCCAAGCTCCCTCATCACGCCGTCTCCGTCGGCGCATCGTCGCAACGTCGTCCTGTTGACGTCGTCGCGCCAACGCTGCCTCGATTTCGTTGCGCCGGCTCACCGCCGCTATCCCAGCTCGTCATGCGGCGACCGATGGGTTGCTTCGGCGGCGACGAGACGGAGGGAATGATGGAGGAGGGGGGCGGCGGCGGCTAGGGTTTTTGCCCCCGAGCCGCCCGCCAGGGACGATGCGGGGTCGCGGATTTTTCAAGAATTGACGGTCTCTCTCTATTAGTCATATATAATCATAACATTTCGTAATCCAACATAATCATAATCTTTTATTATCCCAAGACATCAGTACCACTAACTATATACTATTAAACCTATTGACATATGTTCAATTTTGAAGCAGCAATAGAATGCAGTGTTATCTATTATGAAAATAGATACACAACGAAGACACGAATTTTTACGTGAAAAAATTTTACATGAAAAAAATCACGAGCGTCGACCGATAATGATTAGTATAGAGGAGTTAGATACAAACGCGAGAGATACATTGGACTGTCGCACTCTTCCCGTACGACTTACAATGGATATATATACACACACACATCTCTCTCTCTCTCTCTCTCTATATATATATATATATATATATATATATATATATATATATATATATATATATATATATATATATGAGAAATCTAGGAGTTTTAATAGACAAAGACTCGAAGTCCTACTAGAAAACTAATCCTGTAATACAACGTTTTATTAGAAAACTATTATATTGTAGGCCTAAAATTTGAATCACATATTTAACATTATCTCACACTTTGTCTCCATAATATTCTTACTCTCTCTCCCAACCCCCCATCCCCAAAAAATAGGTACCTGCTCAAAACATGGTATAGACACAAAGGGAAAAAAACATTCAACCAGTAACCAAGCACACGCTTATTACAATTGTAATTAACAAAAAGACCATTGTTCTGGTAGAGGTCACATTGTTCTTCTTACATACAGAAAGCTTATTGGATTAGGAGGAACACAATGACACAGATGCGCACAAGACCTATCTGGCTACATGCCTACATTAGTGAAGGGTAAAACCAAGAGTTAAACAAACAATACTGAAATTACAGTCATCATCACCTGCATTATGACCAACATACAACAAACACTGATTCACTATTGACTGAAACAATCCAAGGGTAATGTTATAGCTCCTAGATCAATCTTCAGATGCTTCAGAATCTGCAAATCAATAGAATACATTACTTGAAGGCATATGAAAAACTTGGTTTAAAGCCAAACATGTAATAAGAAAAGCGATGCGTAATCATATAAAGTGTAGAGCATGCAAACGTGCTGATGCAAGTTCCTATTAACATGTGGTAGCCTGGTAGGTATTCATAAACAGACGTTAGGTTGGTCTAGCAATCTTCATGTGCTTAAACGTCCACTACTGTACTAATGAAAGAACAAGAAGATAATGGTCCATGTGAGAACTCTATAAGTGCATATGCCTTCTTGGATTTAAAAGTGTTGTTTATTATATTTAAATCAGTTAAGCTTTTGGAATGAAGGGAACTCAAAATAGAAAGGAGGAAAACAAGGAGAAATGCCTTCTCAAATTCTTATGGAAAAACACATGCGTAGTTCAAAAGAGAGGTTTGGATGTAATAAAGGGGAAAAAATGTTGATTTTCAAGAAAGGGGATGAAAACATGAGGTTGACCTCATGGAAATTTTTCTCCAAAATTACTATGGATTAGTCTGTTACATAATAACTTTAAAGTAATCTGTAATGTCGAATTCTTTGTTCCAAAGGCCTCCTTAGATATTATATTCCTGTAGGATCATAGAACAAACTTCCCATGTTTTCTATAAGCCCTGTTTAGTGCTAATGATTTTTCCCTTGGTATATGAGAATATTGAACGGTTTTCTACGAAATTTCTATGTTTTAAACCTGGCCACAATATTTTCAGTGGAAAATCATGTCAAACCCATTTCTTCTTTCTCTGCCATTTCTTCGAGCAAACACTTATTCAAATGATGGCTGAATACGTCAACGCACAAAAGGAAATGATATAGGACTAGGCATGTGCACGAAAGCACCACGAAATTGAAGAAAGAAAAACTTGTGGTGAAGCTGGTCAACTTTCCCCTTAGATATATGTGGATAGGAATAAATAAAAAAAAACAATGTTTAAGTAATTGAGTAAGGGTGAGTTTTTCATTTACTTTCCCAACTCACCTTTTTCTTTTTTCGTGTACACGTTTTTTCAAACTGCTAAACGATATGTTTTTTTTAAAAGTTTATATACGAGAGTTGCTTTAAAAAAATCATATTAATCCATTTTTTAAAAAAAATTTAGCAAATACTTAATTAATTATATGCTAATGAGTTGCTTCGTTTTTCATGCGGAGGGAATAAATTCTCAACCCACACCGCCGAACACACCCTAAATACCAATGAAATCTTTGCATGTCATTTTTTTTTCTATAATGTCGCATTTCATGGTTGTCACATAAAATTCTCAATGCTACAATTAAGCAGATCAAGTCAAGAACAGGAGGATTCCACAGGACGATCAAGAAATTTGCCGAGCAGAGACGCGTTGCAATGCGTGGATACATACATGACACACGGGAGAGGACGAAGAACCCCGGCCGCGCGCGCCGCCGTCAAGCGCCCCACACGGTGATCCCCTGCATCATGCACTTGAACTCGCCGAAGTCGACGCGGCCGTCGCAGTCGCGGTCGACGTTGCAGATCATCTCCTGCACCGTGTCCAGGTTCCGGGCCTCGGGGAGGCCGAGCTTCTTGAGCACGGCCTGCAGCTCGGCGGCGGAGATGAAGCCGTCACCGTCCTCGTCGAACACCCGGAACGCCTCCTTCATGTCGCCCTCGTCGTCGTCTCCCCCTTGCTTCCCGGGCTCCTCCTCCTCGATGGGGCCGAAGAGAGCGTCGCCGAGCGCGCGGTGGAGGGCCTCGAAGTCCCCGAAGCGGAGCCCCGCGGCGCCCGCGGGGATGTAACCCCCGACGGTGGCCTCCAGCCCTGCGCGGTCGGCGCCGAGGCCGAGCGCGTCGAGCGCGGACGCCATCTCGTCGAGAGTGATCTCGCCGTCGCCGTTGCGGTCGAACAGGTCGAACACCCTGCGCAGGCGCAGCGTGTTCAGGCTGCCGTTCCGGAGGCGGAACGACGGCGAGGGTTTCCTCGACAGCGACGGCTTCGCGGCGTCCATCTCGCGCGCTTCCCTGGCGATTACACTTGTCTTCTCGAGGGGTTTATTAGGCTGTGTGAACTGAGAAGAATGAGAGGAGTACTTATTTCTGATCGAGGCGCGTAAAACGTATATGATGGCGTTGAGAGTTGCTCGGGTTCTTATAGACAGTCGAAAGTGATGCCTCTTTCCAAAAACACAAAAAAAAAGAGAACGTGTCGTCGTTATCACGCTATTACTGTATGTAATAATAAGCAAAGTTCAATGCACTGGAATTCTGCTAGACCAATTGAAAGAAATTATGTTCGGACACACTTATCTAACACAAGTTGGCGGTACAATCAATCAGATATATATCCACGTCAACAAACTCTTCCAACATGCAGCCCACTTTTTTATTTTTTGGCAGCCGAGAGAGGTTTGGTATGATTGTCCCAAAATTCCACTCAACAATTTGGTTAAGCGCTCCTGTTTTACACTTTCACTGATTCTGATAGTGATTAGTTGGCCAAAAGAAGAAGCAGCCGTAAGAGCATCTTGCCCACCCAAGAGCTTACGGTAAGTGGGCTAACACATACCCAAGAGCTTACGTTACAGATTTTTCACTCCCATCTTTCACATTGAGCGATGCTCCGATACTTTTTACTGATAATATTATATCATCAGTAGAAATAATTTGAATCGTTTATTAGAGGTAACTTTGTCATTTATTTTTCTGTCTAGATCGATATATGATCATCCATTGCGTTGGCATCGCTCATATCTCATCCAAAAAGCCAACAAAAGGAGAAAAAAAATTTTAGTCATTGCTAAATGACGATTATACCTCTCCACACATATTTTTTTTTGGACAATAATACTTGTTCATGTTTCTACTGCTGCTAATTGAGGTGATAGTATAAATAAATCTGAACTCTTAGATCAAATGAGATTAACGGTTCAGATTATTTTTTACTACCAATCGAGAGCACCGTAGTGGAGCTCTTTACATTTATGCATAGGGGATTTTGAGGGGATAGGGATACAAATTGTAGTAGTAGTACATTTACTCGCTAAACAAGCTTCCCTTGATAATAGCAGTAGACATATTAGGTTGAACCAGATTCCCTGAATTTCCTGCAATTCAACATGAAACACGTTCGTGCTGAATAATTTATGAGGCCTAAAGCTATACTAAGAGAAAGAACAACAATTTTTCAACAAAACTAACGCCAATTTGACAGTTTATCGATTCAATTTGTAAGATTCTCCAATCTACTGCAATTCAGCATCCCCGCTGCGGTGGTAGGTTTGTTGACTTGACCACCTCCCCATGTGTTAGTGTTACCAACTCATGGCATTTTCTACCCAATTTGATTGTCCTGTGATCCTGTCCCTATTTGAAAAACCCCCGCTCCTTGGCTGTTGTTCCGGACACGATCAGATTTTATTAGGACCGAAATACTACTAGGCACCGACGACGCGGTTCCCTTTGCAAATCATGTGCTATCTCCAGGAAAACGTGCACCCGAGATTCATTAGTGCCCAACACGATCCGCACCTCCCCGATTATCCAGACATTTTGCAGCCTTGCACAGCTATACGTATTGTTTGTGAGGGAAAAAAAAAACGAAGCGTTGAAGTTCCTTTTCCTTCTCCAGCTTCCTGTCAACGGTTGGCGACATTACTTTGCCGTAAAAAGTCAGGATTAGGCTAGTAGCAGCCTCGTCCTGTTTCTTCGGTCGTCATCTAGATGGGCAACGGAGAGGAACGGCGACAAGTCTGGAATCTGGATAGACGCCGGGCGGCAGGGGTTTGAACTGTACGCAAGGGAATAAAGCGTTCGTTCTCTAGATCGCCTAGAAACAAAGCAAGGCGCCCGCGAACCGGACCGCTACCGCCGTGCCGGTGTGCAATGGGGCAAGTCGCAGTATAAAGACCCGTGGAAAAATGCACAGATCACGTGATAAAAAAGCCCCAAACCGGGAGAGTGGTGGAGCGCGGTGTGTCAACGTGAGGCGTGCGGCCACATATACCTGCAGAGACGGGGGATTGTTTACGAATTCGCAGCGGCGCGTGCCCGGCCGAGGCCGCGGGTTCGCGCATGCGGCCGCGGTGAAGGCGCGCCGCGCGCGAGTGGTTGGCTGCGTCTTCCGTTCTCTTGGAAGGGGCTTGTGCCTGGTGTTCCGAGTCGTGCGGTCGTGCCATGTGCGCGCGTTCTTCCTAATTCCAACAACACTGACAGTAGTAGTAAGATAATCAGTCATTCAGCCTAATCATGAAGTGACCACATGGATGATAGTTTATTTTTTCCGTGACATAAAAGACACCAACACCCTAGTTAATCACACGCTGCGCTCTCCCGTTTAATAACACCCACAAACCAGACGAAAGTTACCAAATAAATCCACAAATCTCAATGAAATGCTACCAAAAAAATGCACTAGCACGTGTATAAAATGTCCAACATTATTTTCTTTACGTCGCACACTGGTAATAATTTCTCGAACGCTGGAAGAAACGGTGAGAGTTCTCTGCCTCTCTCTCCCCCGTTACACGGTGAGAACACTGCAAAAAGTAATTTCTCGAATTTCTTCAAATTCCAATATCATTTCCTTGTTTTCCTACACGCTGTTTTCTCGAAAACAATGTCAGTCTCCCAAGGCAGTCAATGATGAGCTGCCTGTGGTGTACAATGATCCATGCAAAGCGGCGCACACATCACTGAATAATCTGCAACCCAACAATTTTCTCGACCGATCTGAGAGGAAAGCGACTCGTATTTCATGGTCGGCAACTTTCAGATTTTATGTCACGCTGTGTTTGCACATGCTAGATTGCCAGAGCCCCCGAGCTAGGTACATGCCCCGCACCGCTCACCGCTAGCAACGCCGCGTTTTCTCGCGTTTCGCAGGCAACACCGCCGCGGTACTGGTAGGGTGGGGGCCAGGCTAAACGCTGGCCGACTTGACCGTGCGTTGCGCCGCGCGCTCGATCGCGTCGCGTCGCGTGCGGCGTGCCCGCGCCAACTAACGCAAGTAGCAGGCTCCGCTCTTCGATAGACCAAAGGTACACATAACGCTCTAACGTTAGAGAGTCTTCGAGAGAAGGAGAAAGAATTAGATTGAGAGGATAGGTAAAACGAGATGAGTTATTAATATATGATTAATTAAATATTAATTATTTTAAATTTAAAAAATAGATTAATATAATTTTTTAAAATAACTTTTGTATAAATTTTTTTTTAAAAAAATATATCGTTTAATAGTTCGAAAAACAAACGTGAGTGGAAAGAACGAGAAAAATCCAGCCTCACTGATGCATGCGGTGTCTGGTTGGTTAACGGCAAACCACCGCCAAATGGACGCGGTTTGTACGCGGTGAGAGATCTCCCCCGTTGCGTGTTCAAATAGGTTCTCGCACGTGTAGGTGTTGTAACTGCTTTGCCATCTTTACTGGTTTCCTTGTCGTAGTGGACGTACATGCCTCATCATATACGGTTATAGAATTCGATTAAGACGTTTTTCCTGAACCATTTGACGTTTACGTGTGGTTTGGGCTTCCCAAACCAACTTCTTATCAGGCCCAGCCAAGAAGACAGCAGGTCGGTAGCTGAACGAGCCATAGAGCCCACATAGTCATCTACCGGCCCAATCCAAACGGGACGCAACACGGCCCGGCCATATATCGGACCGGTGCTTCGAGAGGAACCAAAGCACGACCGAGCAAGCAGCGAAGGGGGAGAAGGAGAAGAAGCGAGAGCCCCTCCCCGCCTCGACGCATCCGCTTGGCGGCCTGGCCGGTGAGCTTCCCCGCCGGCGAGTAGTGGACCTCGCCCCCCGACCGGCTAGATCCAGTGTTATCCCCGCCACCACGAGGTACATCTTCCCCTTGCCTCTCGCCCCGTTCTCCTCCCGTACTCGCTAGGTATGCCACTGCATAGGCTTTCCTCTCCCAAGTCGATCTATATGCCTGATGCCGTTTTCGTGGTGGTTTCATCTGGGGGCATCTACGAGCGCTGGGTGTATGGATTGATCTATCTGGTTGAACGGGTAGGGGATCCTAGCTAATTCCTACCACGTATACTCAGGGGCGAAGCCAGGATTTGGGAATGGGGGTGACAGGCCACGAGGCTATTGTTTATATGTATATATAGGCTCCATTGTAGCTAGATAAGAAACCAATGTATGTATTGAAATACAAGAGAAGGTTCAATATAGCTATTAGCTAGCAGCAAGCTCCAACATCATATAAATAGCAAACAAGACAGCACATGTTTTGCCATATGAAAGAAAATTATAATCTCAATCTAACTTAAATTTAGCTCTACTGGTACCAGGTAGATCAAAGGCCTTAATAATTTCATTGGAACTAATCCTTGCTGCCAAATCCCTTTATATGCAAACTTGAGTATTTGACTATAGTCTCCAGATTAGGGACTAGGAAAAGTAGAGTTTAGGAATTTAGGGTATTAGAATGGAGAGAACTTACTCACCTGGATCCCATGGGTGGCAGCATGGTCAGACTTGACAACGCCATGATGGCCAACGACAAGACACGATCACTAATCGGCATGGGGGGAGGTGTCATGAAGAAACCATGGTGTTGTGGTCTCGCTAGCTGCCTATATCGATCTCTCATTGTTCTCTCTTACTAATGGGCCGGCTGAATCACTGATTGGGCTGGGTAGGTTGGGGGTGGGTGGTCCTTGGTCCAAGTTTCGCCACTGCGTATACTGCTGATGTGATACACGAAGTAGCCGTGTGTGACATGTGAATTCTCGGTAGTGGTCACTATGCCAGCATCTGATCAAACGATCATTACTCCTGTCAAATCCTTTATTGTAGTACCAATGTTGTTTTCTTTCTCAGTGCGAACCTTGTGGTTTTATTGGAAATTTTACATGCAAGTTTCAATTGCATGTATTGTGCTAGTGAAAACAGTTCTTTATGCTTTTTTTGGTCCTTATTTTTTTCCAGTAATGTTCACATTCCAGGACGATGTTGTCTTTGCGATATTGCATATGGAGATATTATTTCAAACTAAAATACCTACTACCTGCAGGAATGTTCTTCTGGCCGTTCCTGGAGGGTCTTTTGCTTCTTGCAAATGCATTGGCGATACTAAATGAAGATCGCTTTCTTGCACCCAGAGGATGGAGCATGTCTGAAGTCTCA
The DNA here is from genome assembly GCA_008326285.1 of Oryza officinalis. Lineage (NCBI taxonomy): Eukaryota > Viridiplantae > Streptophyta > Magnoliopsida > Poales > Poaceae > Oryza > Oryza officinalis. The sequence continues at coordinate 22,463,108 of BDMV01000003.1, read as the reverse complement.
GGAAATGGACAATCAAAGTCATTGAAGGGTCAGATAGTAGGACTCATCTATGCCACACAGTTCTTTAGGATGCCGTTGATAGCACTTAATGTTCTTATCATTGTTGTGAAGTTGGTGTCAGGCTGAGACTGTGAAGGTTTCCACTGTTGGGCTTGATTGATTTCAATTTCAATGTGATGTAAAAGTATTCACACTAAATATTGCTGCAGCTATATTAATTTGTCTATGTATGTGCCTTGTTATTGTTCTAGTAAAGTAGTTCTGAGCAGCAAATTGTTTCTTTGGCATGCAAACCATCAGAATATGTTGCCTGCCAATGAGCTGTGAGGGTTCCCTTTTCCTTATTTCTGTTCTGAATCAACCACACATTTGTTTGCTTATTGGTGTGTGTTGTGCTCGGTGTTGTTTAAATGGAAGATCCTCCTAGGCTCCTACGGTCTTACCTCATGTCGGCTGGTGATGAACTGGCCTTTCGTCTGGTCCAGCCTTAGCTGAGTATTACCATCTTTTATCAATTGTATACATGTTTCCTGGAGAAATATTTTTATCCCAACCTATTATGTTCTGTAGTATATGGTCATTCTTAGTTAGCTTTAACATTGTGCAATGCTATCACTGACTTTTTGTTATTAACTCGTCATGGACTTGTTAACTTTTAGATGATGTCCACTGGACGAAAATGGAATTTTCTGTTGCAAACTGAAGGTATTCAGAGCATGTTCATCATGCAGGTATGCTGCGAGCCTCGTTCTTGACAAACAATTTTGGGTTCTTCACTTCTTTGACATGCATTTACCTTAATGTTTCCAGTATATGTTGCCTTTTGGTACTCACAACATAACCATATGATGTTGACATAAACCATTTGTTCATTGACATCTTCCCTATGGTTAAACACATTTAAGCTGAGTTCTGAAACATGCCATGAGAACGATCAAGCCTAAATAGTATGGAGCTGTATATGTACATTTTTTTCAAGATGCATTCATCAGATTACAATTTTCTGTCCATCAACCTGGATAGACACTGCCATTATTATGTCCAAATCACCATGCCCTATTAGCGTCTATATGCACCTTGCACTCTTGTTAAAGTGAGGTCCACACCAAATTCTGGCTCCACAATGAGTTTCAGTGTTGGAGAATGCTCGTAGTTTGGTGAGAGCTTCAATACAAACTTGGAGATGATGAGGGAAATTAGGGTTTTGAGTTCAGCCATAGCAAATCCCTGACCAAGGCAAGTTCGAGCACCAGCGCCAAATGGCAAGTAGGAATGTAGCTGGGGTTGTGCATTGGAGAAGCGCTCTGGGTTAAATTCTTTCACATCTGGACCCCACAGGTTGGGATCAAGGTGCATTGTGGAAACAGGGATGTAGATGTTGACACCTTTTGGTATGTGTACACCCCCAAACTTCAGTTCCTGAAGGGCCTGCCTTGATACAAAGGCGCCTGCTGGGTACAAACGCAAAGTCTCCTGGATTACCATTGTCAACTACAAGCAGAGAGGACCTGGAAGTTAGTGAGCTATTGTAACAAATGTAAAATTTACTGCAAAGTGTACTAATGGACTGCTCATAGTCATGTCTTGTTTTGTTTTGCAAGATTAAAAAGATGCATTTCTTTAATTGACTGAATTGAAGATGCAGAAGAGGAAAGGAGCATACATTCTTCATTTTCTGAAGTGACTGAGAGTCTACTGGCTGGCCTGCACAGACCTCCTGCACTTCTTCTCGTACCCTATCCTGCCATTCTGGATGCAGTCCAAGGAGCATTAGACACCAGGCAGCTGTGACAGCTGTGCTCTCATATCCTGCAAAATATATACTCTTGCAGTTATCCACTATAAAGTTCTCTGCCTCAGTGAGCTCCACCTTACTGCTGCTTGCACTAAGAAGAATTGCACGTAGTAAGTTCCTTTCTTCTCCGCTTTCCTTCACAATTTCTAGTATTAGTTTGTGCACTTGTTTGTGAAGCTCCCACGCTCGCTTGTTCCTCTTTGTGGGAAAAAACCTACAGCATTCAAAATTTTATCTCTTGCAACTGAATTGAAATGGGAGTTCTAACATGTTGTCTGGAACTGACAAAAGTTTTAATTTATATTCCTGCACTAAAGAAATAATATACTTGGTTGCTAACCTTAGGCCAGTCATTTCAGCTAGTACATTTGGCTTGGACACAGCCTTTTGTAGTTCTCTGATCTTTAAAAAGATATTCTTTCCTTTCATGTAGCTGCTTCCAAAGCATGTTCTAGAGATCACATCTGCAGAGTAAGCCCTTATGTCATCATCAATCTTTATGTCTACTGTCCCGCTATTTTTGTCTATTCCCTCTTCCCATGACTTAAGCAGTGTTTGCGCAGAATCTACCATCAGATCCACCATGCCCTGAGTATTGTGAAAAAAAACAAAGAATCAGGCAGGCAAGTAACACTCATTGTTGTCTTCTGTCTAGCTGTATGCTTGTTCTTAAATCTTGAATTCTAATTTACTGATGACAATAGGAGAAGAATAAAAAACCCTTATGTAAGTGTGATAAATAGCTCATCAGAAGGATCCAGTGTTACTGAAAGTGGTCCTAAATAGAGTGGGGTCTTTATCGCACGTTATCTTGGTGGATCAGAATATTGTAGTTTTGCTGTCGGGAGTGGTCCTAATCAGAAATTTTAATGCTCATAACACATTACCTAGCTGGATCAGACTGTTGTATGCACTCTGCTCCAGGCTCTCTTATGTTGAACTGTCATTCTGAATTGTGTTTGCAAATAAGCGGCAACATGTAGATCCACATATTTATTTCGCCCTGAAACTATTAGATCCCCTAATAGCTTTGAATGCCTACTTTTCTGGGGCCTAAGGGCTAAGGTTTTCCGCTGATGCCATCAAATCTTCCTTTGCAACCCAAGTCCATTTGAACAAACATCTCGCTGTTGGTAGCTATGGTGGGAGTGACATCAGAATCATTCTGGGCCTCAAGAGTTTCAGTTTCCCATAATAATTTTTTATATGCATGTATGATGGCTGGATATTAACTGGTTGCTGGGACTGTGTGATACGTTGCTCATACCTTAACCTTGTCCAGGAAGAACTCACGGGCAATGATCTTCCTCTGGTGCGCCCACGCCTCACCGTTGGATTTGAGGATGCCCCCGCCGAACAGGGGCTCGTGCGTCGCCTTGAGGTAGGAGCTCTTTCCCAGGTCTAGCGACACGCAGAGGTTGATCTCCCGGACAACGTCAGGCCGGCTCACGTGAAGGAACACGACGTTCCCCATGGAGTAAGTGAATATTGGACCTGCAATTGATCATAAAATTAAACAGTTAAGATCATATATGAATAAAAATCGTAAGATGAAAGATTAGATTCTATGGTGGTTATGTGCTATATTGAAGCTGTTTGGTTAAATGAAACGTATGCCTTTTTTGCCCTTTAAGTGCAGAAACCCATATTCCTTGACTTGAATAAAATCAGGAGTTGTGTTGTATAAGCGAGCATGAATTTCCCTTATTCCCTTAAGTTTTACTGTACTATTACTACCGTAATGTATTCATGCTGGTTTTCCTTTGAAAGTACGGCAAGGGTTCATTTTATCATTCGTCAATCGATCTGATAACAGGGCTTCTTTGAAACACACGGTTGAGAAAATAGAGGAATAGGGAAAAAAATACATGGTTAACAGGACTGCAAATATAAAACAAAGGACTGCAATACACATGATAAAAAAGAATAACCATTTGGTTACACTATGGGAAAACATAGGAATTTGAGAGAGATTTGAAAGGAAAATTTTAAAATCTCCAAAACTTGCACGGATTGAAATTAATTCAATAGGGTAAAATCATTTGTTTCAAAGGAGCATTTAGGAAAAATTCTGTAGAATTGCAATCATGCAAAATTTCTATTCATATTCGTAAGTACCGGTTTTGGCATGCACTCTCCAGTGCTAGCTAGCTGACCAATGACAGTGTAAGAGCTATCTGATTACAAAGAATCCAGTCCAGAAATGCCACGCACGCATCCGCTGTCCAAATCAATCCAACATGGAAACGGGGAAACAATTTGGGACCATCAATTTGGGATCATGCCTGGCTCGCCGGTCACGCTCGCTCGAGAGCGCTGCCCCTACCGGAAAGCATCAGCTCGATGCATGGCCGGGAACTGACATTTGTGGTACCGCGTACGGTGGCCATCAAACAGTCGCCCCCGTGTGCCGCCCGATCGAAAACCAAGGGGCGCCGCGCAGCGCGCAGAGACCAAAAGCCGGCGAGACGCGCGCACAGGACAGACAAACATATCCGACGGCGGCGACCATCTACGGAACAACAGTAATGCAGCACGCACGCCCCACTGATCCACCGACCGGGCACTGCCGGCCTCACGCCTCACTGGCGGCCGCCGCCTCGCCCAACCAAGGGACGCCACCCCACCCCTGTCCCCGTCCCGCCTCGTTGCTCTCTCTCGCGCGCGCGGGCTCACATGATCACATCGCAACGCCGGCCGGCAACGGTTTGGAGTTTGGGCACATCGCCCACCGTCAAGGCCGGACGCTATGCCGTTGGCTAGATTAGGGCATCTAAAAGAGTAGTCTAACCATATGTAAAAATACTAGTTGCTTTCGCAGACTAGCTGTAAAATTAGCTATCCAGTTCACTAGCCAAATCTCTTCCCTAGCTGATCAAATTTAGACGTCCTCTGCTAGCCATCACTCCACTGTTACATAAACGATTTTCGCAAACGACCAAACCTCATTATCGCAGGTTGGTGGAGCACCAACCCGATTCTAGGTGTCTGTGAAAATCGGCATTTTCACGTATGGAGTCACAACCGTACATGGAAACTCATTTTCGCATACGGATGTCCTAAGGAGGCCACTTTCAAAAACCGATTTTTTCAAACGGCCAAGTAAGGACGTCTGACTGTAATGATTTTTTTAAAAACAGAAAACAAATCCAAAATCCTAGCCAGGGTCACCGTGAGGCTGCCATCAACGGGTGCCACCATCGCAGCCTGCTGCCGTTGCGTGGTCTAGGTCCAGGTCGTCGTCGCGCGATCGAGATTGCCGTTATGCGGTTATCGACAACATTCTCATGCCTATCGGTGGCAGATCCGTAGCTCTCGAGGCCGGTGGTGGTAGATCCGCCACTCCCGAGGCCGGCGGTGGCGGATCCGGTATTCCTGAGGCCGCCGATGGTAGATCTGTCCCTCCTGATTTTAGACGTGGCGCCGCCGCCACTCCTGAGACCACAGCCACTATCGCTACCAGTCCTGAGGCAGCCACCACCATCACTGCCACTCTTGAGGCTGCCGCTATTGTCGGGAAGAGAGAAGAATGAGGAGGGAAAAGTGACTAAGTTCTAGTGTTTAAATGGTATGTTCGCTGGTGGGTCGGGCAACTAATATTTATAGACGGAGCTCTTAAGAGGTGCCCGTGAAAATTTCTATTTCGCAAGTGCCTTCTTAAAATAACCGTCTGCGAAAATATCCCTATTTTTGCAAACAGTGACTAGATTTGTCTGCGATAATCGATTTTCACAAGTGGACCTTGACCCAAGGGTTCCGATACATTTTTACAAATAGATCTTATTTTGATCGTTTGTAAAAATGAAGAGGAGTGTCCGTAAAAATCGTTTTCTTTATAGTGGGGATGAGAAGCTCTGTGGCTAATATACAGGTTCCACTAATATAGAGGGTAAGATTTGGCTAATTTGTTCACCTGTGTGCAGGAAATATAGAGATGAATCTCTTCCAAAGCCTATCCAAATAGATAAAGGAGTATATGGCTAGTGAATTTTGATTAGTCTCGTGAAAATGCTCAATAATCCACCCAATCACTCAAGCTACCGTCTAGCTCCAGCTGTCGTACTCAACTACGAAAGCTACACAAGGGATATATAGGTATTACATTATTCTAAGCTAGCTATCCTATAGTACAAGGGATTTATAATCAAGATCTCTTTGTTTATGAAACAAATGGAGTATTCTTTTTAAATATGTTAAAAGCAACTTTCTCGATCGTACTTTTCACGTTCTCGTTGAAAAATTCTTCAGACTTTCACGTACCCGTTGAGAAATTCTTATATGGTGCTCTTTTCAGGTATTCCATAGCGGCCGGGTGGACCTGGAGTCCTGGACTGATTTCCTCACGACTCATCCATCGACACGTACGTGCGGCTGGCATTAGTGTTCGCGAGCTTCTATCCGGGAACAGGCGCTCACTCGTATAAACGACGTGATATGTCGGGGTTTTGGTGCTACATGCATTGCTAACTCTGCAAGCCATGCCCAACCACCAATCGGGCCGATCTTCGATCGTGCACTAGCTAATACTACTAGCTATGCATCAGGATTCAGGAGCCGTCAGCGCCATGCAAGGCTGCGAGCCGCGCCGGCTATATGCGATAAATAAATTGATCTTGAAGCCTCTTTATCTTCTTGTGATTCATACTCCTATCATTGAGATGTGACTTGATTGTGCCCCCGATGGGACTTTGATTGTTGAATTTGATGGCCCTTTGCGATTGGTTTTATAGCGTTGTTGACAAGTCGCACCATCGATTGCTCCATCGATTGCTTGCAGTTGGTGTGTTAAGTATATTCCCTCGGTCCACATATACAGTGAATTCTAGGTTTTATAGAGTTTAAGGCTCGGATGAAATTACTTTGATATCTTAAAAGTTTACTTGATTAAGAAAGATTATGACTAGTGAGCAATAAATATAGTGGTTAGATGATAGGTAAATTATACATCAAAGTCTCTTATATTTTGTGGGCATAATACGAATTTTTGAACCTAAAATCTCTTATATCTCTTATATTTGTGGACGGAATGAATATTTAGAAAAAAGCAAAATAAAATGAATATCTTTTGGTTGAGGCACCAATAATGTTTTTGTTGCCTACTGCAATCCTACAAGCTACTGGTATAAACCACTATCTTTTATGAAGAATCACCATTATAGAAATGGTCTTTGCAAATGGCTAGAATTCATTTTCGCAAATGGCTGGGCAATGGCCTCCCCTCACCCTTAGGTGCCGGTAAAAATCATCATTTTGTAATCACGCAGTTCACCCGCACGCGAAAAGTGATTTTCACATGCAGTCAATTAAGCTGCTCGCTTACGAAATTTTTTTCAAAAATTGAAACCTTAGCTTCGATCCACCGTCACCGCCATCGTCTTTGTCGCTGTAGTCCGTCATTGCCTTCGTCATCGCCATAATCCATCACTATGATCGTCACCACCGTTGTAGTCTGTCGTCGTCATTGAGGCCCCACAACTCTCAAGGCCAGCAGTGGCAGATTTACCCCTCTCGAGGCTGGCACCACTGGATCCGCTGCTGTCGAGCTCTTGAGTGTCAGATTTGCCACCATCATCGTCGTCGTCGAGGCCCCGCAGCTCCCGAGGCAGGCGATGTCGGATTTTCCCCTCCCAAGGCCGGCGTCGTCGGATCTGCTGTCGTCAAGCTCCCAGCATCGCACCCGCCGTCGCCGAGCTCCCTAACGCCGGATCCGCCATCACCGAGCTCCTTGATGTAGGATCCGTCGCTCCCCTACGTGGACACCGCTGTTGATTCTGTCGTCACCATCGCTCGAATCCCGACGTGCCTTCGTCACCACCACCCAAAGCAACCGTCGTCGTCACCTCCACAGCAAAAGAGGTCATTGCCGCCGTCAAAAGCCCACATCGCACCTCCCCCTCTCGTCACTGTCACTTAGAGGAGATGTGGAGAGATATGGGAGAAATTAAAGGAGAAGGAGAAATTAAAACAGAAAGAGATGACATGCGGCCACTGGTGCAATATTTTCGTAGGCGGGCCTTTTTAAGAAGTCTGCCTGCAAAAATCAATTTTGGTAGATGGGCCTTTAATGAACACACTCAAAATATTTTTGCATATGGACGTTGTTTTAACCCGTTTGTAAAAATAAAGAGGGGTATCTGCAAAACACAATTGTTTTTTAAGTAGTGGATGAAGTCAGAGATTGTTCAAACCTTGGGACGAGCTAATCTATTATATTTAGAAAGCCATCTTATGTCTCTAATTGTTTCATATAATTTTGTATTATAAATGGGTATAAGGACTCAAGCATATAGGGCTCACGCGGTCGAGCCTTAATTGGTTTAGGCTTTACTCAGTCCTGTCTCCCATAGCTACATGACTGATCCTTGGGAGAAACTTCTTTATTTGTTTCCTAAAGTTGATCGGTTCTCTCATTTATCCTGGTAAAATTGCCTTTTTCCTTTTATATCCTCCATTCTCAAATTTTGTTTTTATTTGTCTTTTTCGTGAGTTCTCCGTGCGTGTGTGCGTTCACAGAGATGAGTGTTGCATGCGTTGTGAGTACCTGCGTTTGTACTGTGTTTCTAAAAAAAATATAGCATTAATTAGTACATGGGTGAAAAGATGATTTTGCCATTGTGCATCATTTTCTATGGATCAACAAAGCTTGTTTATTTATTATAAATCAATTATAGATTAGGTTTTCACGGTTAAGATGTATCGAAAATAAATGAAGCAACAAAAATAGTTTTAGGGAAGATTTTTATACTTCAATTCTTTTCATAGCTTAGCTGTTCAAAGTCATCCTAGACTGCAAAATAAAAACAAAATTAATTCTAAAATTAAATTTTAAAATTTAAATTTTGACTGATTTATAAGATAACGAGCAGTCAATTGCAATTAATTTCACACAATATACTAAATTTAAAGAATTTCGCATAACACCTGATTATGAAAATAACATTTAGGTTCATGAGAGATATTCAACCTTTTATGCATTAAGCTAGTATAGAAATTGCTGACCATGCATGAAACAAGTTAAGGGGAAAAATTGTGTTCTCATCCGCCTACTAACGATGGTAGGTTGATGGAAAGCTAACGGAAAGGACAAATAAAATATAAAAAAATAGAATGAGGAGCATTAGTGTGTGCCAATTTCACGAGAGCAAATAAGGGAATCAATCAATTCCGAAGGGCATCTGGAAAGCTAACGAAGAAGTTTCTTCTTGGTTTTAAGTGAAAATCTACACTAGTACAGAATGAGTTTTTACAAACGGACGAATAAGATTTTCGCATGCGGTTGGGTCAGCCGCATGCGCGAAATCGTCTGCAAAAATCACCATCTTCCCATGCGGCCAGGGCACCCGCATGCGAAAATCCGATTTTCGCATGCGGGCGCTTAAGCCGACCGCATGCAAAGAGAAAATATCGCGAAAAAAAATAAAATTCCAAAAAAAAACAAACCCTAGCCGCAAGCGGCGGCATCGCCGCCCGAGCTCGCCGGCCGCTTCCGCGCCACCTGCCCCCGCTGCTGGCCGCTGCCATTCGCTCCCGTCACTGGCCGTCGCCGCCGGATCCGGGCGGGATCCGCCCACTCGTCGTCGTCATCGGGGTCGCCGCCCACCGCCAGACGCCGCGTGACCGACGCCAGATCCACGCCGCTGTGGCCGCCGGCCGTCGCGGGGTAGCGCCGTGCCCGCTGCCGTCGCCGCCTGCCGCTGCCCGCCGTCGCCGTCGCCGAGCGTCGTGCTCCTCCGTAGGGCGGCGGATCCGGTCCTCCCGAGGACGGTGCCGTCGGATCCGCCGCTGTAGGCCGTCGCCGTGCCCGCCGCTCGCCGCCGAGAGCCCCTAGGGCAGCGGATCCGGCTTTCCCGAGGACGGCGCCACCGGATCCGCCGCCGCTCCCGCTGTCTCGCCATTGCCCGCCGCCTCCTTGATGTCGCCGCCCGCTCCCTCCTAGCTGCCGCCGCTGCCGCGCCTTCTTGAGGCCGCCGCCGCCGCTCCCGCCGTCGCCCACCGCCTCCTGCCGCCGCCCAAGTGAGGGAGAGAGAGAGAGGACTCCACGGCGGCGAGGAGGGGAAGCGGCAGTGAGAGAGAGGAGATAATAAGTGAGAGGAGAGGAAGAGAAGATAAGGTTAGGTGTAGGAAGAGGACCATTTTTACATGCAGGCCACTTAACCGCCCGTATGGAAAAATAGATTTTTCCATACAGGCCTCTTAAGAGGGCCGTATGCAAAAATGAGCTCATTTTTGCATGCGGCTCACTTAAGCGCCCGCATGCGAAAATAAAATTTGAAATTTGAAATTTGAAACTTGTGTATCTCACTCATACGAACTCCAAATTAGATGATTCTTTTTCCTAAATGTTTCTAAAATCATGTTCTATCATGTTATTGTGTTCTTACTGCTATTATTTTGGTCATTTTTTCTTGAGACTTTGTTTTATCAATTAAAAATTTGAATTTCAAAACTTCAAATAATATTTTGAAGCAATAAATGATTTCAGCTGAAAAAGTCATCCACAACAAAGTGGTATAACTCATCAATATCTATAACTTTTATTTTGGTCATTTCTTCATACGACAAAGTTATTTCTAACATTGTTCACAAAATGTACATATCTTATATAGTTTTATAAACTATAGAGAGAGATATGTAAATTTTGTGAAAATGTTACGATCACTTTGTCGGATGAAGAAATGACTAAAATAGAAGTTATAGATCTTGATGNCCGCCGCTGCCGCGCCTTCTTGAGGCCGCCGCCGCCGCTCCCGCCGTCGCCCACCGCCTCCTGCCGCCGCCCAAGTGAGGGAGAGAGAGAGAGAGAGGACTCCACGGCGGTGAGGAGGGGGAGCGGCAGTGAGAGAGAGGAGATAATAAGTGAGAGGAGAGGAAGAGAAGATAAGGTTAGGTGTAGGAAGAGGACCATTTTTACATGCGGGCCACTTAACCGCCCGTATGGAAAAATAGATTTTTCCATGCGGGCCTCTTAAGAGGGCCGTATGCAAAAATGAGCTCATTTTTGCATGCGGCTCACTTAAGCGCCCGCATGCGAAAATAAAATTTGAAATTTGAAATTTGAAACTAGTGTATCTCACTCATACGAACTCCAAATTAGATGATTCTTTTTCCTAAATGTTTCTAAAATCATGCTCTATCATGTTATTGTGTTCTTACTGCTATTATTTTGGTCATTTTTTCTTGAGACTTTGTTTTATCAATTAAAAATTTGAATTTCAAAACTTCAAATAATATTTTGAAGCAATAAATGATTTCAACTGAAAAAGTCATCCACAACAAAGTGGTATAACTCATCACTATCTATAACTTTTATTTTGGTCATTTCTTCATACGACAAAGTTATTTCTAACATTGTTCACAAAATGTACATATCTTATATAGTTTTATAAACTATAGAGAGAGATATGTAAATTTTGTGAAAATGTTACGATCACTTTGTCGGATGAAGAAATGACTAAAATAGAAGTTATAGATCTTGATGAGTTATACAACTTTGTTGTGGATGACTTTTTCAGCTGAAATCATTTATTGCTTCAAAATATTATTTGAAGTTTTGAAATTCAAATTTTTAATTGATAAAACAAAGTCTCAAGAAAAAATGACCAAAATAATAGCAGTAAGAACACAATGACATGATGGAGCATGATTTTAGAAACATTTAAGAAAAAGAATCATCTAATTTGGAGTTCGTATGAGTGAGATACACTAGTTTCAAATTTTAAATTTCAAATTTTATTTTCGCATGCGGGCGCTTAAGTGAGCCGCATGTAAAAATGAGCTCATTTTTGCATACGGCCCTCTTAAGAGGCCCGTATGGAAAAATCTATTTTTTCATACGGGCGGTTAAGTGGCCCGCATGTGAAAATGACCCTCAATTTTTGCAGACGCCATTAGTTATGGTCCGTTTGCAAAAATCATGGGTTCTCGTACAGAAAAATCACTTTTGTAGTTCTAGTGCATCTGAACAGGCTGGGCAAAAATTTCAATTTCCTGAGGTAACTAAAAACTATTTGACTAATCGCCGGTACATCAAATTTGATTGCAGTCTAGTGCATCATCTGAACAACAGATTTAAATGCATGCTTGACTAGTCTACGATCTTTCAAATAGGGAAAAAGACTAGGTTACTTTTATGGGAGCAGAGTTGCACATGGTGCAGCATGTATACTCAGCTTGATCCCAACAGTACTTGTCCTTTTGCATCGTATCGTGCCAAAACTACATGACAGGATCTGGTTAGCTATTATTAGCTATAGATTATTAATTAGTCACCTCGACACTCATTCCAGCTTAATTTCTTTATTACTTTAACCCCTCAAATCTTTACATATACTTGTCATCTTCACCTTTCTATCAGATAGCTAGGGTCCAAAGAAGTTGTAGAAGGTGATGGCCAGCTCACCTAATAACCAACAGTAACAGCGACGGGAAAGGTTGCTTAATTAGCAGCAATGAGTTGGACGTGAACAGTAGTTTAGTCAAGCTGTTAACGTTGGGATGGCTACAATTAAAGTAAGATCGACATCAAGATGGAAATGGTGGATTAGTTTTAGAAAATTCTAACAGTAATCATTGCCGGGCCTGAAAGGGATGTCACTTGGTGACAGTAGATATATAACGTCGTAATACCTTTTTTTTTAATTGAAAGAACAAACTAAACCTTTTCCATTTTGGCTACTCGAAATTCTGTCTCAGTGGCTAGCTCAGTAATGAATCAATTATTGAGCTACTCCATAATCTCTTACTGTTTTCCCCTGTATATTGCACTCACTGAATTCCACGGCTGCTGCCATAATCTGTTAACTCAGAAATGTTATTTTTAACCAATCCTAGAGAAGCCCAGATTCCATAGGTCTCTAGCTACTATTACCTAAATTAGTGGAATCCCATGGTTCACTGAACCCACATTTTAAATATAATATAATATACTTATGCATGGTTATTCTTATTCACTTTTACTTTTACTTTTACTGTCAAATATAATTGATCGCCACCGGTTGCGGAGATAGACACACAGTCCACTAGTACATCATGGTCAAACAAACTTGAGTGAAAACACCAGTACTGATAATAGCCATATTTACCTTAGATCGATGCGATTATTTTTGGTTTCTTCTAATAATTGGCACTTGATATGTACGTGGACGGTCTCTTTGGAAGATTAATTAATTGAACAAAACATTGAATATTTTTATATTAACTAACTAGGCAACAAAATAAATTAAAACGCTAACGCCAACGTAAGCAGAGTAATGATAGATAGATCACACACATGCACCACCAAAATTAATTAAACGACTGTTCGTGCGATCGATCGTTCGAGCAGCTGATGCTGATGATGAGGCGATCGATGAGAGCACGTACCGTAGTCTTTTCTCCACTTCTCGTAGAAGGGCAGCACGGAGGGGCGGTAGTCGTGCACGATGCCGCCGCCGCCGTCGCGTACTCGTCGTCGGCGTCGCGCCTCCGCCAGCTGCTGCTTGGCGGCCGCGACGGCCTCCCGCATGTCGGCGAGGTTGCCGTAGGGGAAGGAAGGGCGCGGCCCGCCGATGCCCTGCCTCCTGAACTCGGCGAGCACCCTCCGCGGCGCCACCCACACGACGCGGTACAGGTACGCCGCGAGGCAGCACGCCCCCACGCACCACAGGCTCACCAACACCTTCGCCGCCACCACCATGCCCACCTCCATCTCGATCTCGATCTCCCCCACTCTCTCTACGTTCACTAACTAAGCTAGCTTCTCCTCCCTGTGCTAGTGTCTCCGTGTGTGTGTGTGCAGAGAGAATGTGAGTGTGTGTGTGTTTCAGCTGGTCGTCAGTGTTGTGCGTGTATGTATACACGGCGGCCGGCCGGGGGGGGAGGGGGTTGCGAGAGCTAGAGTCCAAATGGTGACTTTGGCACAGAAAAAAGGGCTACCAAAAAAAGGAGGGGACGTCGCACTCACATGTAGTGTGCGTATGCTGCTGTGTTAATTAGGGGTGTAATAATTAATACAATGGTTCCGAAGTGCAATGTCTATCCTTTATACTGATCGGATCTGGATTTTTCACATTTTGATTCTTTTAAAAAAACTTATTTTACAAATAGACTTCTAAAAAAACTTATTCTAGAAATTATCCTTTTCATAGTGTCAACGTCATTAGCGCCATGGTTCAACGTGACGACGTCAATGACGTTGGTGCCGTCCCTCTAACCTCCTGTTGAAAGCTAAGTCTCTTATGTAAAAAAGATGCCGCCAACGTCATTGACGAGAATAACTAATTTATAATTTTTTTAAAAAAATATTTGTAATTAAAAGGACTTATTTGTAAATAAAAATATTTATAAAATGGTTCTCGACGACAATGACACTGAGGATCTGTTTGTAAATATTTTTTATTTACAAACAAATCCTCGGCGTCAACGACATTAACGTTGTCCCTCTTCACATTAGTGTGACTTTGTTTTCACCCAGGGGTGGAGGGGACGACGACGCCAATATCGTTGACGTCGTCATGTTGGAACATGATGTCAATTACGTTGACATCGCAAAAAGGACCATTTTTAAAATAAGTTTTGTTAGGGTTTATTTATAAAATAAGTTTTTAAAAAGAACTAAAACATGAAAAATCCAGGATCATATATCCTTCTGTTTTAGCTTGTTGGTGAACGGTGATCCATCTCGTCTGTGATGAATGAACAGATCAGGGGAGAGATAGCTGAAGTGCAGCTCTCAACCGATCTTATCCGGCAAAGACGTACGACAACCTAGCTGCTCATTATATTTTCGGGTGTAAAAATTGGTCACATCGATCCTTGGATACGGATGGCAGGATGGGGCTTCGGTTGCCTGTAGTCACTATTTTTTCACAAGCAATGCATGGGTGCAAAAGGGATAAAGATGGGGTGTTTGCTTTCACCCATTCGGATCAATAATTGACATAGTGTGTCCAGGGGTTTGCATTATCGTCGGTTTACGTGCGGCAACAGGGACTTACCATTAGTGTGCGGTAACGGAAATCACAATATAATGTACATTCACCAAGTTCAAATTTTATTTTCTTTAAAAGAAAATTTTCGTTAAAAATGTCTAGTTTTTATTGGTTTTGCTCAATAACTGAGCTGGTTACTGCTAACCGACGGTAACACAACATTTATTTAGAGCGTGCATATGCGTGCACATTTATTCAATGTACGAGCAGAGGCCTTCGATCTGCAATTTTGAGTACGAAAATGTTTTGTAAAAGAAACATAGTGAAAAAGGAAGAAATCAATTCCATATATGTATTTAGTATATCAACTAAGAACAAGTTGAAGGAGAATTAGGAAATCCATGTTTATAAAAAGAGAAGAAAAAACTAACTTGTACGCATTGCATTGATTGCGAAAGAAGAAACGAAGTCCATACGTTTATGATATCTTTTTGTTTTTGCGTGGACATATTTATGATATCGACTAATAAATAGAAAAAAAATGTGATTCCACGTGAGAGTGCAAAAGGAAAAAATAAAGCATATATATATATATATATATATATATATATGGACAAAAAGGAAGGCCGAAGAGGCATATTTTGAGCACGTATCCGAATTCTATGGACGTTACTTAAAGAGAGCACACCCCACATATCGATGCCAGATAGATTCGATCCTCTCTACGATCGATCTCACGAAAGAAGAAAAGACGAAAATTGGACATGAGCACAACGAGCAATCACACAATGTATCAGTGCTTTTGGAGTAGTCTCTCGATCGATCTGCCATGCATATATTTCTCCAGATACGTTGTGCTACTATTTAAAAGTAAGTGTTGATGTTGGATGTCTCTGGCTAGCTAAGTGTCATGCTTGTGCGGCCGTGCCATACATACAACGGATAGAAATATATATATTTTACATCGTTTGTCTAAATAGGACAATCCAAAAATATCAAATGCCCCATCGATTGGCCAAGAGCTGATCATGATATGTTAAATGGCTTATTAGTGATAAAAAAATTAATTTGCGTGTAATATTTGTGTGTGTCCTTGAAGACTTGAAAGCCAATATTAAAAAAAGACTATGTTAAAAATATCCTAAAATCATCTTCAAAATTAAGCTTTAAAATTTAAATTTTAACAGCAGTTAATTTCATGTAGGACAAACGATGAGGCTAAGGCTGCGTTCTTTTTAGATGTTTGGATAGACTGATTAGCCACACGTAAAAGAGAAACATGATTAGCATATGATTAATTAAATATTAATATATAAAATTTTGATGAATAAATTTGTTGAATTTTTTAAGCAACTTCTTTATATAAAGTTTTCGTACGAAACACACCGTTTAGCAGTTTGAAAAACGTGCTAACAGAAAACAAGGAGTAGCTAATCCTAACTAGCTACAAAGAACGCAGCCTAAGTGTTTTTTGTGTGGCTGAATTGGCGAGTCCTTAGTTTTGTCCTTAGTTTTTACATGCGTGTTGCTATCATTCATGTTGCTATTGTGGGAGATGATTTAGAGCCTTCTTGGCACATCTCTTTCTAAAAGGCTACATTTCATTTTAAATTTTATAATTTGTTTCTTAAAGTTAGTTTTAAGAGAGTTTTCTTGGTTTCTTTTATTGCCCAGCCTTAATTTCATGATTGCTAAGAAGGTGACTAATTTTTTTTACCTAAAACTATTTAAAATAACACATTTCAAAATTTTAGTTTCTTATGCTACTACTAAAGTGGAGTTTTGTCCGTCAGTCCTCTCCCGCCGCTCACGAAGCAAATTAAAAATCCACTGGCATAAAAACCTAGCCCGTTAAGAAAAAAACAACCCCCCCATGTGAAAAGAGTCCCAGGACTCATAAAAAAACAGTCTACAGAAAAAAAAAAAGAGGAATTGGTGCTAACAAACCCACACCTGCAACCAAATGAAAACCAACCTTTGCATTCTCAGTTAACCAAATAGGGTGGAAAGAGGAGAAAAACAATCATACTTATACACCACATGTCAACCTGAAATATTTCTTTTACCTTGCATGAGTTGCATACTTGCACGACAAATTTAGATTTCTGTTGCAACGTATAGGCAATTATCTAGTTTAGAAAATGCAACCAAGGTGGAGCCTTTTTTTAAGGAAATGATAAGGGAAGTGTGGATGGTGATAGGTAGATTTACAAGCCCAACAGCTGTAACAAGATACTGATAGACAAATCTGTGTCCTGATTCCTGAATTCCTGATGATGGGCACCATCTCCTGTACAACAGTACAGTTGCAGTGAGAAAGAGAGAGAGAGAGCTGATGGATTACAGAATTTTTAGCATTTTTAATTTTTAATTTTTAAAGATTTGCAAAAATAATTTTAGATTTGAAAAATTTGCAAAACTAATCTTCAATCGCTCTCTCAGAGGACGATTTTTAAAAATCGCCCTCCCAAAGAGCGACAAAGGGCCTAACTGCAAATTTTCAAACCCTTTGCATCGGTTTTAATTGATTAAAAACTAATAATGCTTATTCGACACTTTAAATGATCTTAAATAAAAAAGTTGTTAATAACAAAGATCTTTGTGAGATCTATAACTTTCATATAAAGTTTATCTCCATCCGATGTCGTTTAAAATATAGATCTGAGATTCTTTTAAATAGGTTTTAGATTTTGTAACGAATATTTGGATATCAAAACGATCTTAAATGAAAAAGTTGTTAACTACAAAGTTGTAGATCTCTGAGATCGTTTTGAGTGTCGAATAAGTATTATTAGTTTTTAAGCAATTAAACCGATGCAAATAGTTTGAAAATTTGCAGTTAGGCCCCTTGTCACTCTCTGGGAAAAATCGCCCTCTGGAGAGACGATTGGGGATTAGTTTTGCAAATTTTTCAAACCTAAAATTATTTTTGCAAATCTTTAAAAAATAAAAATTAAAAATGCTAAAAATTCATGGATTACAGGTTGGTTCTGGGCTGTCCGGCTGGAGTCGCGCCCACAACTGTGAGGCGGTACGAAACATTAGAGCATCTGGGGGCCTTGCATTGCATGCCTGGCCTGACCAAGCTGAGCTGAGCATCAGCAAAGCCCGGCCGGACACCAGCCAGCCCATGTGCCATTCATCAATTCCTCTCCTCGCCTCGTACAACATCATACAGGCTTTACACCTGCCTGCCGCTCGCCTGCTCTCTGGACTGGTTTTACTGTTCCCTTCATCCATACTACCTTCGTTTGAGTTGTTTTGATTTTTTCTAATTCAATTTTTTAGGTTTAATTAAATTTATAAAAAAATATAACAATATTTTCAACACAAAACAAAAAACTATCAAATTATATTTAATGTTAGATATAATTAAACTAATTTACTGCTATAAATGTTGCTATATTTTTTCTACAAACTTGATCAAACTTTTAAAAAGTTTGACTTAAAAAGTGTTAAAATATTTTTGATGTTAGATGTAATAAAATTAATTTAGGGCTATAAGTGTTGCTATATTTTTTTTTCTATAAACTTAATCAAACTTTTAAAAAGTTTAACTTAAAAAGTTAAAACAACTTATAATATAAAATAGATGAAGGTATTTTAGTTGTAAAGTAAAATTTAAGGGCTTTTTGATTTGTAGAAAAAATATAAGAATTTTGAAGGATTTGAATCCTATAAAAAAAATTCCTATGAAGACCTTTGAAACAAATGATTGAATCTTATCATATTCTTTAAAAATCCTATAGAATGAACAATCCTATAAACATTTTGAAGAAAAATTAACAAGAGGTCTAACCTCTTGCAAAAATATCCTTTAAGTTTATCTCTCTCATCTGATTCCTACGTTTTTCCTATGGTTCAATCAAACGGTCATTTATGTGTTTTTTGTATTTTGCAATCCTCTGTTTTATATTTGTATTCCTATCAGAATCGTGTGTTTTTTCTATTTCCCTGTTTTTTCATTCCTATGATTCAAAGGGGCCATAAGATCAACATGAAATTGCTTTGATGTATTTAAGAGTTGATTAGAAAAGATCGTTTACTGTTTGACAGTACTGAGAGAAAATAGTACTCTAAAATCCCTTAAATTTGTGAATAAATTTTAAATCCCAAAATCTCTTACTCTATATATGTGGACAGAGTATTGTATACTACTCTTGTCGTAAAAAGATTAATCTAAAATTAAATGTGATATATCATAATACAATAAATCTGAACAATGTTAGATTTGTTTTTTTCTTAAATGGAGAAAGTATTCCGAGGAGGATCACCGTACAGATTATGTTGGGTATATTTGCAGGGAATCGCTTCGATCAGCTGATCTGATATGATGTTTGTGGCCAAGTGGTGGTTGAGTGGTTGATCTGTAGAGATTGTAGGCACCGGGTGGTAGGCTCGAGTGTCGCCTTGAGTGGAGAGCTAATGGCTGCCCCGTACTGTAAGGCCCAAAACATTGTGTTCCCTCCGCCGCAAAGTCTGAAGTGATTGTTTGTCGGAGGAGCACTTTTACCATCCTGAGAAGGGATAAATCAGGGTCGTTCATCGAATCAGATCCAACAGTAGTTTAGACTTTGATACCTCCCGGTACCGTCTCTCCGTTCGCAACAGGTACAAACCTATAACCATATCTTCGTATTTTTCCCGTTGGCCTGCACGACGCTCCTCCCCGAGTCATGCGACTCTCGGCCTCCCCCAACAAATCCTTCTCATTCTGCGCCGCCCCCGTGCCCTCGCCCCTCGGCCGCTCGCGCATGCCTCCTCGATTTCCCTCGGCTTTCTCTCTCCCTCATGCGCACCGCCGTCGAGCATGGGGCTCTGCTGCTATACTCCTCGATTCCTTGGCCCCGTTGCAGTTGCGCCAACGCCGCCTTCTCTCTCCCTCGCGCGCTCTGCCACCGAAACGAGCATGGGCCTCCGCTTCTTTCTCGATCCCCCTAGTCCGATTGCAGTGCAGTAGCACCAGCGCCGCCCCGGGTGGCAAGGCAACAGATCAAATTTTCCTGTCATCTATCACATAAGTTCATCTAATCAATACGTTAAGACTATAATGATATACCAGATTGAAGGTACTCCCTGATCTGAAACAAAATCAAATAGTTTGTTAATTTTTTCCCAATTGGGATGGCGTATCTGACATGACATCAAGTTGCTGCAATTTTCCGCTGATCAAAAAGTATCTATCGTGGTGAGGGCTGGAATCAGCTTGCTATTTGTTCATGTATATGTAAGTTCTGCAGCATTTCTATGTATAGATCAGGTTAGTGGCATCACGAAACCAATATGTATGAATCTATGAAATTCTTGCAGGTAGGTACTAAGTGCTGCCGCTTACAACAAAAGGTGCAATTAGAAATCTTGTTTATGTGCATTTTACATATCATTTTGCTGAGGATATTTGATCGGAGAGTGGTCACTGTTGACAGACATGCGGGGCCGAAGTGTCAGATCCGTCGTCTTCTTTATGCCTGTTGCCATGGAGCCGATATCAACTGCCGAGGACGTCTCGCAGAGTGGAAAGCAAATCAAAATATTTTCGCAGTCCATGAGTACCCTACCTTTCCCCTGTTTTCTCCCTTCTATCTTCCTCCTTTCCATTCCTCCGCCCCAATCTCCGGCTAGCCCGTGCCATCTGTGCCTCCTTTGCACGCTCGTAACCTCACCTTCAGTGCCGAACTCCACTGCATGCCTTGCCACTCCTCCATTTCCCCCATCTGAAGGCCCCCCAAAGCAACAGCTTTCAAATCTTAATCCGGACGAGGCAGCGTAGGGGCGCTCGGCGCAGAAAGTATGGCACAAGGAGAAAAGGATGATGGTAGGGAAGAACATGCGAGGAAGGTTTACACAAATTTGATGTTACCAATCTTATTCCTTGTCAACGGACTGTTAAATTTGAGTAATACCTTGCAGTACCTGGTATCTAACTGTTGGTACCTCCTCAAATATGATAAAATTACTCTTGTCGGAGAGACCAACCGTTCACGACTCAGCTAGATAAGCTCGATGTAATTCAAGGATCCGAGTGATCTGCAATATTAATTGTAGGCCCCAGTGAATTTATATACTGGTAGTGATCCATGGATTTATTCTTAACTTTTTTCGTTTTAAAAAATAAAAAATTTAGGATTTAACACGGATAGTAAGTAAAATTAAACATGTAAAGATTATGATTGGTTAAAAAAGCGAGAAAATTAAGAGGTAGAAGGTTGAGATTATATTGGTTGAGAAAAAAAATAAGTTGTTATATTTTAAGATAAATCTTGGATGCTATAAATTGTTATATTTTACGAGGAAGGGATACTTCTTACAGTAAGCACTCATATTTTGTTAGTTGCCGGTCAACGCCGATGCTTCTTAATATCATCTTAACTTAAGGCGATGTACCAGAAACATATATAGGTTGAGTTCTTTTTCTTATCTTCCCAACTCACACTTTTTTTTTCACGCGCACGCTTTTCAAACTACTAAACGATGTATTTTTTTTTGCAAAAAGTTTCTATACAAAAGTTGCTTAAAAAATCAAATTAATCCATTTTTCAAAAAAAATAGCTAATACTTAATTAATCACATGTTAATGGATCGTTCCGTTTTTCGTACGCACTGTGTTTTGGGAACTCCTGTAAACTAACACACCCATAGTGATATAGTACTATCTCCTTCAGCTATGTACTCTGCTCTTAGTAATGTCAGTATATGTCCATATGAGTCTTGAAAACAAGTTGTCTGCTTACTAACGTTTGCAGCCTAAAATTGGTCGCTATCACAGAGACTACTTGAGCGCAGCTAACATGTCAGCTTGTTCCTTCTCCTGTTAGTATTTGTGATTCACTCGCTCGTTCCTCCGTAATAATTAAAGTGCAGACTAAACTTCATCCTCCCGTTCTTGGTTAGTTAGGCTTGCATATTGCTTTGTATTGATTTATTAGAGTTTGTACACTACACCTTATATATAGCTTGCACAAATCTTAGAGCAAATATATTAGGTGCTAACAAAATATACTGTATACAATATTTCCTTTATATTATATTATTTACAAGTGTAAAATACCTTATTTATATAGTTTTTGATGGTATGATTATCATTTTGGGAGTATCATTTTTGCAAGATATCAATTTAGTAATATAATAGATGTATCATTTTTTTATTTTAACTAAATATCATGTTATAAAAAAAAGGGTCAGAGAAATACCATGCACTAAATATCATATATGGTTATTATTGAGTATTTATGTATATATATACGCATATGTATATGTATATATATACACATACGTATATGTATATGTATATATATACGCATACGTATATATATATGCATACGTATATATATATACACATACGTATATGTATATGTATATATACACACACATACGTATACGTATATGTATATATATTGCATATTTTGATCTCTACTTATTATGTCCGAGCCCTTTGCTGTTTGGTTTGCACGCACGTCCTAGAGCCAAATGTTTAAATGTGTATCTTAACGATGGTGACGCTAACGGCAAAGTTAATTAGTTGGTGTCGCTCTCAATACATGCAGAATGTGTGCCCCAGCAGGAAGATTCATCTTGTATTCTTATTTGGCGTTACCTGGGCTGAATTCTGTTGTCTCTTTTTTTTTTTAAAAAAAAAAAGAAAGCTAAACTAGCTGATTGTCATCCTTTCTTCTTATGTGGTGTTACATGGACTGAATTGTTATGTTGTCTTCTTTTTTCTAAGCTAGCAGATTGTCCGGTGCAATTTTATACGGAATTTATCTGTTGTCGCCAGAAGCACCCTGCAGCACACAACCACCAAGGCGCCAAGGAGGAATGCATGTTGAACAGTTTTACAGGCTAGAGTTATTTGAAGTCAAATGCTAGGAGTTGTATATGATCCCCTCCCCAGGTTTTCAACACAAGTAAAGATTGGCCACTAGCCGAGGAAATATCATTTGCATATTCTGCGTACCCGTGTTGTTAACCTTTTCGTAGAAAAGAAACATGAAAACCATGTACGCGCTACTTCACATGCACGTAATGTGCACCCACACATCACATGAAAACCATATGCCTCGTTAACACGCGTTTAAAGAAATAGAGATCAAAGACAAATCCCTGCCCTCATGGAATATATATTTACTGATCAGCATGATTGCAATATTTAGTTTGATTGTTTCACAGCCCTTCAACATGAACGTTGATTCCAACACCACCAAGCAATATGAGAATATAATGTTTTAATTTGGGATACAATTTGGGGAAGAAATAGGAGTAGGGATTGGAAAGAGCAATATATTAGGATGAAGTAATGGTTGAGGAGATTGAGAGTAGAGAAACGTTATGTAGCCTTACTCAAACTTATTCTTACCCTTCCCTTTGTTGGGCCCAAGGGCGGATCCAATGTAATCTAAATATTCATAAATTTTGGACACAAACCTGGCATAATAGGATATAATACATATGTAGACCTTATATCTTAGTTAAATTTATAGTATTTATACCCCAACTAAATTTCACAAAACTACAGATGCTTGGATCAATCTATCACAAAACTACAAATTTAAAAACGTGTATCAAAAAACTACAAATTTAACATCATATTTTTCATAAAACTACAAATTTAACATCAGTTTTATCACAAAACTACAACTTTTGTAATCTCAATAGTGCTATGAATATAAACTCTAAAATATGTAGTTCTTTAATAACTTTATCACTAAATCTGTAGTTTTATGATACAATGTTTTAAATATGTAGTTTTATAATAAATTTGATGCTAAATCTGTAGTTTTGTGATACACATCTTTAAATTTATAGTTTTGTGATAATTTGATTAAAATATATGTAGTTTTGTAAAATTTACTCTTATACCCCCAACAACCCAATTCTATCCCCTTCTAGCTACCCTTCTATCCCCTTCTAGCCCAAAAGATCGAGCAGCGAGCTCTCCCCAGTCCCTCCCAATTTGGCACCATTCATGCTAATTTGGTTAGCTTATTCGCTTATTGGCTTCAGCAATTGATGAGCAATTAGTCGAGACCATTTACCTCTGCATGTTGTAAATTCTTCAATTCCTCTATGCATATATAGCAATAGATCTTGGTTTGTAGCTTCACCCATCTAGTTGTTTTTCTCTACATCTTGTTATGTAATTGATGTCAATTATCTTAAAGAAGAAGGTCCATTCAATTGCCAGTAGTTTCTTTGTGGTTGTAAGTTTTTTTCTTCATTAACAAGAAGTTAAAATATCCTTGCTACATAAAGTTGTCAACCAGTGCAATATAATCTCCCAAAAGTTTGGTTTTTTTTTGGGTACTCTTGACACCTTATATCAACATGCAGAGTTCCTACCAAATTTTCTTTTTTTTTTAAATGGTTTTATGCCAATTATAACAAGTCATTAAATTCCTTTTTACATATGTAAGAACATGTTGTGGTATTTATAGTGGTGTAATTAAGAAAATGGTGTGTAACTGTGTATCATTACCATCGACATATCATATCGGTATCACTATATCTAAGCAAGCTAGTTTACAAATCCGAATGCGTCCCTAAGAAGATGAATCTACACGAGATTGTGCAAACGCCATTGTGTGATCTTTGCAACGAAGCAAATGTGACAGCGTCACATCTCTGCATCCAATGCCCCTTACTGTTGCTTTTTGGCGACCAATTGAAATCCAAATCAACATCTCCAATGTTCATGACCTAGCGTGTTTAACAGCTCCCCTGCAAATTCCAAGGAAGCACTTTCATATCATCGTCTTGCTATGTTTTTGGGGGTCATGGAACCACCGCCACGACGCGTCTTCCAAGGACAACCGTAGTCCCTGAACAGACTAATTGTAAAGTGCATCGAAGACGCAACACTACGGGCGGAGCATCTATGTATCGAGGATAGGATTGTAGTTTCTTCTTGGAAAGATTTGCTCATGTAAAGAATTCTGTACTTGACTACTTCTTTATTTCATATTACAAGTCGTTTAACTATTTTTTAAGTTAATTTTTTTTAGTTTAATCAAATTTATAAAAAAATTAGCAATATCTACGAGATCAAATTAGTTTTATTAAATTAAACTTTGAAAATATATTGATACAATGTTTATTTTGTATTAAAAATGTTATTATATTTTGTTATAAACTTGGTCAAACTTAAAAAAAATTGATTAAGAAAAAAGTCAAACGACTTATAATATGAAACGGATGAAGTATCTTTCAACGAAGTGTTTTTCACGCATTTCGCTTTTCAACTTATCTAATTTATCTTGGCCCTTCAAGCGACTTAATAACTTGGTTAACTCTTTTACCGTTTTCCTGCACGTGCGAAAGCTACCAACACGCCATGCTCACGACAAGTATTTGGCTCTCAAACTTAACTTATTCCCCGAAAGGCGAGTCTGTGTTAATGAATTCGGGTGGGGAAACTCTCCCCCCTTTAAAATTTCTGAAAAAAAAGGAATGCCTATCCTATGAATCCTAGCTCTACCACTGGTTGGGCCTCAAGCCAGCCCATTTGTCACCCAGCATCGTGGCCCAATTTATATGGCCCACAACTGTGACATTGATATAGGCTGTTGACATTTTTGCACTTATCCATTTGTGCTTCGTTTTGGACGTGTACGAAATGCAGCGTTTGATTCTACAAGATGGTTTGTTGGCATTCTACAAGAGATGAAGATATGGTGATGTTGTATAACATTGCTTGTCATGGTGATACAAGAGTAATGTCAGTAAAAACGAGGCTTTAACTTCCCTAAT
Organism: Oryza officinalis; assembly: GCA_008326285.1. Classification (NCBI taxonomy): domain Eukaryota; kingdom Viridiplantae; phylum Streptophyta; class Magnoliopsida; order Poales; family Poaceae; genus Oryza; species Oryza officinalis. Next base: position 22,437,662 of record BDMV01000003.1, on the reverse strand, counting down.
ACATCACTGTACATTTGCTGCACCCAACTGTTTTTGGGTCATTGCCATTTGACAAATCCTCACAAGCCAGAGTGTACCAGCGTTTAGCCAATTTATGGGAAGAGCTCACATATGGAAAAATCAGGTGAAACCAGTGTGTTAGTAATTGTAAATTAGTAATGCACAACTAAAGCTCTTATAAGCATGCTTAAAATAGCTTATAGAAGAGTATTTTTTCACAAAAAATGAAAAACGAAACTCTTTTTTTTGTGATACAGAATTATCAAGTATTTTAGGACACATCACATTTCCAAGATGGACCATGAACTTCCTTCCTTTCCTTTGTCCGCTCTGTGAATTTGTCATCTTAACTCCTAAGTTATCACTCTTGCATTGCTTATTATCCATAATCTGCTATACCAGAATAGCAAGCTTTAATGTCCTACAAGATAATGGCGTTATATTGCCTCTATTGTCCAATCAACAATTCCATGGCAAGAATGCATTAAAAAATAGGCCATACATGAGCTAACAGCTGGAGCAATTACATCTTTTCCTTTATATTGTATATCATGGAACATAAAACTCTACTGTTTTGTGGCACCATTGCCATTGTGGCCCTTAGAAGAAGAGGTGAAGAGATGTCTGGAAAAGGGAAGAGGCGAAGTGCTAGATTGCTGAAGCTTGAAGAGCAGAAGAACGATGACACTACTGTAACTGGTTGTCTCCTAGATCCTTGGCAGATAATCCGGAACAGCATTTCTGGTGTTCGTGGGAAGAGAAAAAGGAATGAAGAAATCCAGGTAAGTGTCTGTCTAGGCAGTCATTAGGTGCTCTGATGAACTCTCATCAACCTTGCTATTCTCACCTCATCTTGATCGTCTGTATGTTCTTCAGCATTTTCAGGGAGAAGCTTCGTCTAGCCAACCATTGAGTGCAACAACCGATATCAGTAAGAATATTTGTTTGTTTTTGTTGTCTCGATGTGGTGTTGCTTGTGCAAATCTGAATTTCTGAAAGAGAGAGAGAGAGCAGCAGCACATCTGAAGTCTACCCTTCGTCTTTCAGGTAACTTGTCAAGCAAAAGTTCAGCAGTACAAATCATCGAGTACATTCTTGATACACTGGAGATGTAAGTTTGCGCTATCATGTTGTTTTGCTTTCCCACATCAATAGGCGCACACAATTTGTATGATGAATGATGCTAATTATACATATGCGTGTATTTACCTTATCTTTTGTTCTGTTGCAGGAGAGACACTCATGAGTTGTTTGCAATGCCTGATGACATCCAAGTAAGCCATGGATGAACATATCTAAAAAATATTTAATATCATGTTAAACAATGATAACGCGCTATTTCTTGTCTCATGAAAGAAACATTGTACTATGTGGTTACAATAGCAATCCCGAAAGATAATTTGACATGTTACCGCAGGTAACTGATTATGCAGAACGGGTGAACAGGCCCGGTGACTTTGCAACATTAAGGCAGAAGAACAAGGATGGCATGTACAACACACTAGAGCCATTCGAGGTCCACCTCGTTGCTCATTTCCCAAATCATCCTCTCTTCTGAACATATAAAGCTGAATATTATCATTTTTATCGGCTTCCTGAAATTCATATGCAACTGCAGAATGATGTTTACATGGTGTTCCAGAAAGCAATGTCCATAAACAGCCAGGACACTATACCTTATAGAGAGGTCGGTTGTATCAAACTTAGTACGGAATAGATCACAATCACATCATAGATGTATCATGTATGAGTTCTGCTTTGATAACAAGTTCACTAACTCGCATGGACATTTTCTTTGTTTCCTCTCTTTTGCAGGCAATGTCACTGCTACATCAAGCCAAGCAGGTATTCCTGTCCCTGAAGAGCAACCAGATGTACTCGGAGTCAGAGCTCACAGCGTGGCGCCAGAAGAATCTGGTGAGACAGTCGCCGGCCAAGCCAAACGGGAAATTCGATGGCAGCAACGTAGGCTCCGGCGCCGGAGGCGCCGCTCCGACCACACCACAGCGGCCTAGCGTGCCGGCGAGGAAGAAGATCGCCACCAAAACCGGCACCGCCGCCACCGCCTCGGCTAAGAGCACAGCGAGGCAGCGGGGAGCGACGGAGAGCAATGGCACGCCGGGAAGAAGAGCAAGAAAAGGTAAGCGAGGTGTTTTTGAGTGTTCCATCCGCCGTGATGTGATCGAGACGCCTTACATTGGAGCTGCAGCTGCATCGGTGACACCAGGGACGGCGGAGCACGGTGGCGCCGGCGCCGGCGTGGAGCAGAGAAGGCTAGCCTACGCCGACGAGGCTGATCACGGCAGCTGGCGGCCAGTGCCCGTCGTCTTCCAAGGCCAGCACGCCACCCTCGTTTACGTAAGCCCAGCCTACTGTATCAAGCAGCGTAGCAATGTGCTGGTCTTTGAACTGAACTGAAGCGAAGCTTTGGCGCCGTTTTTTTCAGCGGCCGCAGACGGCGGCGCACACGTACCAGGACAGCCTGCGGCGCTTCGTCCAGCAAGCCGGGCTGAAGGCGCGCGTCGCTGCCGAGTTTAGGAGCCTCGAGTGTGACGTGCGGGCAAGGCAGACCACCCGGGTGCCGGGCTACTGGCCGAACGTTGGTTTCGCTTCCAGCTCCGGCGCCGGCACGGCCAGCAGGTCGTTCCTCCCGCACGGCCGCTGCCCACCGCTGTCTCCTCCGAACGCCGCGTTCCGAACGCCGCCGCCGCCGCCACGACCACCAGGTGGCGGTGCTGGTGTCGCTGCATCATCTGCCGACGCCGGCGACCAGGCGCCGCCGCGGTGCAGGCTGGAGACGGACGAGGTGCTCAAGCTCCTCGTGCTGATCGGCAGGCCGGCGTTCATGGAGAGAGCCAGGAGAGTGCTCGGCCAAGAGCGCGAGGAGAGCAGCTCAAAGCAGGGACACGAGAAGCCAGCTGTGACCAGAGCCGGTGACGACGACGGCGGCGCGAAGGCCGCCGTAACTGCGGCCAAGCCAGGGAAGAAGGACAGTGCCAGCAAGCCAGCCACCGTCGAGTTCGGGCCATTCGCGCCGCCCAAGCTGGTCATCCCCGGCCGGCAGCTGGGCTTCAGCCAGTTCGCCGGCTCGTCCTCCCAGCCGTTCAAGGTGACGCCTACCACCCCAGATGTTCCTGACAACAAGAAGAAGAAGAAACGAGGATGAACCAAACAAGCTGCAGCTTGCTGCTCCAACCACATCAGCTTATTACCAAATTTTTAATCCTGTTGGGAAGAATGGCACAATAATCTTGACTTACTTCACCCTTATTATGCGTTTATATGTAAACTGGAGGATGACTAATACCTCTCGTTTTCGACTTTTCAAAGTTAAACAAGACCAACTCTGAAATTAATACGTAGTTCGTGTAGTACAGTGATAGACAAGACCAGCATTAACATGCACATCTGATGATGTCTCCTTGAACATTAACATGGAGTTTATTTATAGCTTAAAACTCTTCCTAACACCATCGCTCTTGAAGCGTTGCACGGCAGTAAGCCCCACCTACAGGGTAAGCTTTCTGCATTAGCTAACCTCGAGAGACCGGACCATCAGACGAAGAGTACCAGTTGCATCGGTATTAACCTTTCCAGTTATCCTTGGTTTTCCTAACTTCTCGCAGTGCCTCAACTGGCGACTTGGCACCAAACTTTGCCTGCAAGATCGATGGTATTATCTGCATAAGCATCACCGGCAAAGGAACTCTCTTCGAAATTAAGAATTGATAGTTGTTGTTGATTCTGGTTAGTGAGGCAGCAAGTTTCTAAACAATATTAGCTTTATCTTGTTGTCAACCTCCATGGACACAAAGATTTTTCCAACACAACCACAAAGAAACATAGTATCATGTTGAACAGAGGTAGCTAATAAGTGGAGAACCTGTATTTCTGGCAGATCAACACGCATGAAGGTGTTTGTCTCAAATTCCTCTCCTATAGTTGATGGAATAGTTGGTTGGTTTGCTTCACGCTGCTTTTGAGCCCATTCCAGTTTTTGCTTCACTTTTTCGTTCTCTGGCTCGACGGTCAGTATGAATTTCAGGTTCTTCACAGTGTACTGTAAGTCATAATAAGACTAGTAAGAATAAAGTATGGTTTGTTACCTTTTTTTTTTCTTTTGAAAGGACAAGAACCATGCCATGATAAGTAGAAGTACATAACAAAGGGCAACCAAAAATTTCCTTGGTTGCACACATAAACTAATGGCAATCATGTTCTCCATCATTTATGAAGAACTGACAGCATGAACTTATTTTACCTTAATGCAGAAGGCCATACCAGATTCTTTTTTTGTCAGAAAAGAACACATTAGTTATTATCCTTTAGTTAAGGCTGCACATACTAGCCTCATCCAGTTTGTAATCTAGATTCAAAGCTTCCAGCATCTTTAATAATGGAGGTTTATGGACAGGTCCAAATTCAAGTAAGAAAATAGCAATGGAACATGAAGTAGAAGCCAAAGGGATAAAACATCAGTTATCAACACAGATCACGAGGAAGAAGGGAAAAAAAAGGTTAATTGGATCCATGCCATTATAAATTCTTCAGTTTTGAAATATGCCATTATAATTCATCTATTTGTAATGATACCATTATAATTTTACATCTATTTGAGATATGCCATCACTTACCCTTTCAGTGTATTCATGAAAATTTTTAGACAAATTTGCCCCTTCTTCCTCCTTCCCCTCTCTGCTCTCTCATATCTCCCTATCGGCAGCCCACTCCGGCGGCAACACACAGCGAGGACACGGCAAGGTCGGGGCCAGCGGTTCCTCTCTCTTCCTCCCCTCTCCAATCAGTTCAGGCGGCACCCACGATCTACCCTGCTGGCCTCTTCCTTGCGCCGCCTCCACCGGAGCTCCTCCTCCTCACGCAGGACCTCGCTGCCGGATATGCAAAGAACAGGACCAGCGACGGCGATGCTGTGGATTCCGACGGCGTGCTGGAGTCACCTCTTCTCCTCCCGTTGCGCCAGATCCGCCGTGGGGAGGGAATCGGTGGCTGAGGAAGAGGGAGGCTGTTGGGGAGGACGACGACCGGCGATGGAGGGAGGTGAGGGTGCGCCGCTAGCTTAATGCCGCTGCTTGTCACCGCGGGCAACGCCTCCGTTCGTGTTTCAAAAGAAAATCCAACGATTCCCTAGCTAATCCCAACAAGAAATCGAAGTCCACAACCATTCAAAAAAAATCCCAAAACAAAACAGTACCAAAGAGAAATCCAAGTCCAGAAATGACGTATCCAGACATCAATCCACATCCTCATCTTGAGCTTTCGAGGGCGGCGCCCTAACACGATGTTGACCAGATCTCGAGGGCCAATGGTGCCTGCATAGTGGTGGTCAAGTGGGAGAAAGAGACAAGGACAGTGCCCATCGCGATGCAGACGAGCTCTCAAGGGCTGCCGATGACCTGGGCGGCGTCGCAACTCGCGGTGGTTGAGCGGGAGGAAGAGAAGGAGGTCCGCCGGGAGCTCGAACCTCGATGATGGCGCTGCCGCCGCTATCCTCACCTGCTTCATCTCCCTAGCGGAGAGCAATCCCCAAACCACTCGATGCTCTTAGCGGGAGTCCTGGTCGGCCTGGAGGAAGAGGAAGGAAGAAAAAGGGCAGTTTCGTCCAAACATTTTTATAAACGCATCGAAGGGGTAAGTTGTGGCATATCTCAGATAGGTGTAACTTTATAATGGCATCGTGACAGATAGATGAATTGTAATGGCATATTTCAAAACTGGAAAATTTATAATGGTATGGATCTAATTAACCCAAAAAAAAAGGCAAGCAACACAGCATAACTATCCTGCATATGGGGGGTGGGGGGGTGAAGGCAAGGCACACAGCATACATCTCCTACATATTTCACTACAGATTCACATCCCTCATAAATGGAGGAAGAGCAAAGAAGCAAATGGGGGAAATAGAAAATGTACCTCATGCCCGCAGTAAACTCGAGTTGGCTTAGGCAGCGAGCCCAGTGTTACACAAAGGGATTGATACATTTGCTCTGCCGTGCCCTCAAAAAATCTCCCACAACCAGCAATGAACTATACCAAAATGGAAGGTCGATGTGTTAAAAAGAAAAGGAGCCATCACTGTAAGTCAGATGCACATACTAACCAAGGTGTCTCCAGTAAACACTGCTGGATCTCCCTCCTCTTTATTAGTGACATAATAGCTGATATGTCCTTTTGTGTGGCTGTCAGAAGAAGGGAAATGAAAGGACCATGAGATTAAGTAATCAACAAGCTGTTACAGAAATGTATAAAAGGTTGACTACACTGTACAACCAATGCACTACAGCAATATTGTTAAGTGTTTGTGCTATCGACTATCGGTTAGTTGCATGCAAAGTCCTTGAATATAAATGTGTCATAAACTTCTCAAGTGGCAAATCTGCAGGATTGGTTATTATAGTGAATACATGTGGAAACATGTTGGATTTGTCTTTCTATTACTGTAGAGGTTTAAATCCTGATCTTCAGTGCTTTTATGATTCCATCGAAGTAATCACACTGATGATACCATAAATGAAATGCGACTTATAAAGAAAACAGCATACCACGGTGTGTGCAGGCATAGTATCTCAATGTCCTTCCCAAGGGACAATTTGGTTCCATTCTCCACCTGATCAGTGCATCCTTTCACATTGTCCAGGGATCCTCCATAGACCTTAATCCCTGGCACTGACTGCACCATCTTTTCATTGCCACCAGCATGATCCCTACAACCACAACCATGGATTAGTTGGGCTTTTCATTTACCACTTCTCTACATCGTTGCTAATGAATTCAGCAAAATCTGGCAAATAATCTTCTATGCATATAACCTGAGAGTTATCCTAAAAAATCCATCATTTTAATGTATTTGTGTTTATTTTATCATATGGTGCAAAGCACTTCCTCAGCAGCATGCTCAGACACCGTATTTCTCAATTTATTATAAAATCCTAATGCAATAAATCCCAATCTGCAACAAACTAAAACCACTCACTTTCTGGTGGTAGGTGATTGGTCCCTGAAGGGCGATTGGGGAAAATTTTGGCACAGCACTGATTGCATCCCATAGGAAATTCTGGAAGGCCAACATTTCGGCGGAATTTTTCCATAATTAAACTGGAAGGAGGACTAGGACGCTCACCAGTGATGGTGGGTCGTGAGTACGCAGTCGATGCGGACGCCGACCTCTGCGGCCGCCGCAAGCACCTTCTCCGGCTCCACGGGGTCGACGGCCGCCGCCGACTTGGTGCTCTCGTCCACGATTCTTCAAGAACAAAACGAAGGATCTTCAAGAAAGAGCCAAGAAACAAGAACCGAACATACAGACAACTGCGAAGGATGGATTCAGGGGGTACAGGTAGGCATAGTTGTCCTCCAGGCAAGCGACCGGGATGATCTTCATCTGTTGAGTGCTGGTTCCTACGCGGAGAGATTTGGATTGGGCTTATGGTTCTCCTGGCGAGATTTCTGGAGCCAACGCTGAGTCACGACGAAGATGAGGGGGGGGGGGGGGGGGGGGGGGGGCCCGGTTTGGGTTGTTGGGCGATATGTGTGTGTTTTGTGTGGAAGGTTTAAGAAAGGGGAAAACCGGAAAATGTAGCCGTTTAGTGTCTTTGAATCAAATATGGAGAAATTTTATTGTTTTAAAATCTTAAATAAAAATTTTCTATGTAGCCCTTTAATTCAAAGGATTGGAGTTTTTCGAATCCTATAAAATTCCTAAAAAATGACTCATTGCACGTAGGTTTTGAAAAAAAAAATTTGAGTCTACCTCTTTCATCCGATTCCTGTGTTTTTCGTGCGATCCAATCAAACAATCATTCTTGTATTTTGTAAACCTCTGTTTTATAATTATATTCTTATTAGAATCCTATATTTTTTTATTCCTACAATTCAAATGGGATCTTAACGTAGGATAGACTGACAAAGGAAAAAGAGATTGGCTAGCTGACCATTACTATATCATGGAATGATACTAGTATCAAATCCCGCTTAAACAGGACGATACCAGTATCAGATCTTGGTATCTATGTAGTACTATCTGATACCTACATATAGAGTTTAGTACCATACCTACCAGGTATCACCTAAGGCCAAATTGAGCAGGTTACAAACTACTCCATCCGTCCCAAAAAGACCCAATTTTTGGAGCTGAGCGTTTGTCCCAAAGAAAACTACTTCTGTGCAAGACTCGAGAAATATTGAATGCACCTTATCCTTGCCTGTCTATCTCCTTTCGTGCACCACACAACTGTGTTGTAAAAAAAACGACCACCACTGCCGTCCTCATCCTCTCCCTACCATCACAACCTTCACCCATTCCCTGGCAACAACGCGTCGCTCCCCCTCCCTTCATGCTCCACCTCTCTCTCCCTCCCTGCAACCTCCCGTGGCGCCGTGGATACGGCAGGTTTGATGCGACGGGGGCGGGGGCGGCGACAGTAGATCTGATGCAGGCGGCGACGTCGACGGATTGAGATGGCTCAGATGTGGCACTGCCAGCACGGCAGCAGAGGCATGGCATGCGATTGTGATGTAGGATGAGGCGGAGGCAACGTGTAGATGCTGCTTGGCTATGGTGGTGGAAGCTTGCATGCTTGTGGTCTCCAGCGCCGGTGAATCTGTTGCAGGGAGCCTGATGCACAAGCCTGCAGCGATGAGTGTGATGCACGAGCCATCGACTTTGGGTCTGCCATAGCTGAGGTGGTTCGAGAAGCTTGCCATTAGAATGAGCCTAGGTATTACTCTTTTCTACTACTCTTTTTTCATCAATCTCATTCTTTTTCGGTGTTTATTTATGCTCTTTCACCTTGTTAACTATGCTAAGTTCTTCGACTTTGATGATGACTTCTTGCAGGGTCAACCTGGATAACACACACATGACTGTTGGCCATTTTGGTAGATGCAAACCACCTTTCTTTGTTCTTGCTAGTTCTTGCAGTTTAATTCAGAGTATTTTTTGGCAGATTTTTTTTCGACCGGAGAGGTTCTTTTTTTTAAGTATATTGGGTTTAAAACTTATGTCGGATATCTTTGTAATTGATGGGTGCAGAGAACCCAATACAACCTATTCTTTTGGCACTGCTGGCTAGGGGTGGGCAAATATTTCCCAAAAACTGACCATCGAACCAAACCGAGCCAAACCAAACCGAAGAAGCTTTTTTTTGGTGTTCAGATGGAATTGCGGTTTTATTTTTTGCATATATCAGTGTTTGGGGATTGGCTCGGTTTTTGTTAGTTGTTAACCGAGGATACCACAAAAACCGACTTATTTTGTAACCCCTCCACTGGCTGTTTAATTTGAGCCGAAGAGGCCCAATGAAAGGAAACGAGAAGACGCGATCCTACCTTGCCGACGCCGCGTGCGCTCGTGCTAATTAAGCCGCTAACTCCTCGCCTTCTGCACCACTACCCAATCGCCCACTACGCTCTCACACAATGGACGACGGTGACGGTCACACATCTACACTTGCACACACTACATGGGTAGCTAATTGCAATCAACTAATCAAGTCTAGTATTGGCCAAGTACTTAAGCTGGGGTTTCTTGTAACTCAGTTTTGTTGTAACGTTGATGGTATGCTGCACATGTATTGCAGTATGATCTATTGATATTCATGTTGGCCGTTTGTTGTTGCATGTTAGACAAATGATTATTGTGTGGTTTTAGAAATTTCAGTACTTCAATATAGTATTATCTAGTACTCTAAATATCTGGTGAAATCGTGGTATCTATTATCCAGTTATACAAGCTTTTTATGTACTTGGTTGTGCATTTTAATTTTTAGTTTTTGCTTCAGCATGCTTGCTACTTGCTAGCATACGTTTCAAACAAGGAGTCAGAGTCTGTTCGAGTTCACCCGAGAACCGAAAAACCGAACTGAATCTATTTGGTTTAGCCGGCTCGGTTTATTATTATTTTTAAGACAAATGCGGTTGCCATATTTTCAAAACTGATCTTTCCCAAAGTCGAAAAACCAAGAAAAAAACCCGAGAAAACCGAACACCCACCCCTAGTGCTAGCAGTGCCAATATGTGGATGTGGTTATTGAGGGTATTTTGATATTTTTTTATGTTTGTACTAAATTTGCATTGGGAATCTAGGAGTTAAATTATTATGAGACGAAGGGAGTAAATTGCTATCACAATAGGAACTCTCGCTGGTACCATATAGTATCAAGTCTGGTATCACACAGGTATCGCAAGATCCTCTTGTTTACGACGAAAAAAATAAACGGTTCTCTCTATGTTTAGAGATAGATATATGTGGGCGTGCCAGTGTAACTAAGTACACAAAATAAACAAAAAACATAGGGAACATGTGCTTTATTAATCTTAAGGATCATAAATACAAATTCTCAATGTAATATGTATATGTGCGCTCCATTGTCTGCCGTTGGGCAGATTTGAACTTGGAGAAGTGGTCCTCGAGAGACTACCAGTTAATTACCTCAGCAGGTCTAGGTCTGCAGAGCATCTCCGATTAAGCTACTTGTGGTCGTCTCGCCGTCTTCGCTTCACATTCTCCATGCATGATGAATGTTGGTGAAGATGGTATATATATGTGGGCGTCGGCAATGCATCCAAAGCCTCATCGGTCCATGCGCCGGTGTTGATGACCACTACTAAAAAAATATTTTTCCAAACAGTCAAAATCAATTTTTGCATGTGGTTATCTGGCCCGCATGTGTGAAAAGGTCTGCGAAAATCGTCATTTTTTCATGCGGGTAGTGCAACTGCATGCAAAAACGGAATTTTCGCATGTGGTCCCCTAAGCCAACCGCATGCAAAAATATTTTCGATGAAAAAAAAGTAAAAAAAAAAACCCTAGCCGTCCCACCACGCGCCAGCTGCACGCTCCCGCCACCGCCGTCGCTCCCAAGGGCGGGGACGGTGGATCTCGCCACTGCCGTCGCTCACGAGGACGGGGACGGCGGATCTGCCTGTCGGCCGCTCGCTCCTACCGCTGCCGCCCGTCACCGTCATCTCCGATCATTGTCGTCGCCTGCTGTCGCCCGTCGCTGCCACTCGTCGATGCGCCCGCCCGCCCACCGTTGCGCGCCTCCCACCTCCGTTGTCGGATCCGCATGGATCCGGGTAAGGGACGGCCACCAACACTGTATCCGGGCGGGGGACGGCCACTGCTGCCACCCGTCTGCTCGCCGACGCGCCCGCCCGCCTGCCGTCGTGCTCCTCTCGCCTCCGCCGTCGCGCCGTCGCGCCCGCTCTCCCGGGGTCGAGGACAGCGGATCCACCGCCGCTGACCCTCCCCACCGCCACCGCCGTGCCTCCCTGTCGCCACCATTGCTCCTACCGTCGCTCGCACAACCACCGTCTACCTACCACCTGCTGGCCATCCACCGCCCGTCCGTCGCCAGTAGCCACCGCTACCGGCCGTCGCAGGCGCCAAGCCCGCCGCCGCTGCCTGCCGCCGACTGCCAAGAGAGAGAGGAGAGGAGGAAAGGAGGTAAGAGAGAGAGGATTGAGAGGAGAGAAGAAGACAAGGTAGCTAGTGAAAAATTTTGAAGTGGGAGAGAGGGAAGAGGAGGTAAATCAGACTTCTAGGTAGATCCTTAAGAGGTCCGCATGCAAAAATCAATTTTCTTGTGCGAGCCTCTTAAGAGGTCGGTCTGAAAAAATGAGCTCATTTTTTCATGCGACCTTTAAGAGGTCCGTCTGCGAAAATCGATTTTTACATGCGGGTCTTTTAAGGAGCCGCATGCGAAAATGCCCGCTCAATTTTACAGACGCGGCCAGTTATGGTCTATCTGCAACCTAACGAGGGTCTCTTCCAAGAAAATTATTTCTGTAGTAGTGGACGTAGCCTTCATATGGGCTCCGCTTGCCCCCGTCGCTCTGCCTCATCAGTCTTGAACGACGTGGTGGTGTAGATGGGTTGATCTTTAGCATACATGGATCTCGGGAAGCTTGGACAACTTAGACGTCACAGCAGCGACGTCGGGATGGTGTTAAGGGAAGAGGAGTCGATGAAGTCAGTTGGTGTACACAACAGCCGAATATACATGGTTGGGCACCTCTTGGCTAGATGAGATCAAACGAACAAAGAGTTGACGAAGACAATTGGTGTAGATGGCAACCGGATTAAACATGGCTAGGCACCTTCCAACTCGTCATGCCCCTTATACAACAAGGACTTGTAAGAAAGATGTCGATGAATAAGTCGATGCAGACAGTAGCCAAACGAATGTGGCTTGGCACCTTCTTCGGATGATGGATCTACTACTGATCTGGTTGATATGACGACGAGCCCATGAAAAAAGGGCTCTATGAGGGTGCTGATAGCAACGGCGACCTTGGAAGAAGTAGATGTCTCGTCGGCGAAACGGCCGATGACATCGTTGGTGTAGATCTAGCATGAACGGCTCCCTGGCATCACAGCCGGCGCCGTTATTGTTTTGAGTTGATGTAGATGAGTGACGCTTCATCACACGGACGAGCGGCATCACCTTGGCGAGAAAGAAAGAGAGCACCACGGACGGACGACTCAATCTTGACGAGAAAGAAAGATCATCACGAACGAATGGCATCTCGTCACGTTGGTGTAGAGAAAAGGAGACGTCACGGACGGACGGCATGACAACTTCGGCTTGACGAAGTGAAGGCATCGCGGACGGATGACATGACGACTCCGACGTGGCGAAGCTAAAGCGTCGTGGACGGACGACGCGACGACTTCGGCTTGACGAAGGAAAGGAATCATGGACAAACGGCACAATGACTTCAGCGTGGCGAAGAGTAGACATCACGGACGGATGGCAGGACAACTTCGGTGTGACGAAGAGGGGACGGCGCTAGATGAGCCAGCTCAACAACTCCGGTGATGGCGGCGCGCCCGCGTATTGGCCTTCCGACGTACATGCACTGAAACGGCACAACAAAACAAAATAAAACGGAGGGACAGACTAGCTACCCATAGCCGTGAATCGGAGCGGCATCGTCTTGCTTCTCCCCGGCGATCGTCTCCTCCTTGGCGTGCGCGTCCTCACGCCGCACGCCGGGGTGTTGCGGCCGAGGTAGCCGGCCACCGAGGTCACACGCTGTTCGCTTGCCGCCAGAAGGTTGCCGATGGATGGATGTGTCGATGAAAATGGAATGGGGTTGCTCGCCGTTGCTCAAGGTAGAGAAACGTCGATTCTCAATGCTCTGAATGGCTGCCTCTCGTGGCTTTTATAGCCGCAAGAAAACCTAACAGGAAATCCGATCCGCATCGCACGGCGCCGCCGGGGCCGTGCGGTTGGTTGTTCCGACGCTTCCGGGAGAAGTTCCTGCTTCCTCGAGATAAGAATGATTCACCTCGGAAGTGGATTTTGAACTCTAGGGGACGACTTCTCGTTGTTTGCATGACACTCAAATAATTATAAAAAAAATTAAAAAAATTAAAAAAATATATATTAATATGTGATATATCACTATACGAATATGCAAGTTCAAATTCAACTTCTATATCTCGTAACGAAAAAAACAAATTTGACTGTAAATATATGTTAACTAGTTGTAATTTAATTTGTTTTTTTCATTGCGAGATATAAAAATTAAATTTTAACTTGCATATTTGTGGAGTGATATATCACATTTTAATACATCTTCTCAAATTTTTTTAATTTTTTTTATAATTATTTGAGTGACATGTAAACGACTAAGCGATAAGGGAATGAAAATAGTTTCCCACCTCGGAAGATGATTTTATCTGCTGGTTTGCTTATTGTTCAGTTGGGCGATATACGCGTTGTTGATCTCCTTGGTTTGCCGGCCTACTGCTGGGTCTGGCCGGTGGAGATGTGGCTGCTGTCGGCCGATATACGCGCGTAGACGACGAGCGCACGGCCGCAGCTTGCGGGCGCTACCACAGCTTGTAGACGACGAGTTTAGTTTGCTTGATTTGATCCACGGAAGCCCATACCTATACGCCTAGTACAGACGGCCGCATGTATGGGTGCATATACATACCTAGGCCTGTCGATGGGCAGATGCGACATGGGCGACCGAACAGGGCCCCCAAATTTCATGGGCCCCCACCTGGCATCCCTCAGCCCAATACTTAGGGGTAATTAAAAGTCTAAAACCTAATCACGGCACCCGGCGGCAACTGGCAAACACAAGCAGGCGTCCGCTCGACTCCCGTTCTCGCGATCGCGATCTCTTCGTCTCGCCTCTTGCGTGCATCGTCGCCGGAGCAAATAGAAGTAGCCAGCAAAGACCGAACTACCTCAGGTGATTCTGGATTTGATTAATTGAATTGAGTTTTAATCTTCTGGAAATATTGGCAAATTGTGATGCAGCCTGTAGGATGTATGTACCTTAGATATTTTTTTATGTATTTGTAAACAGGGTTGATCCTCAATATGTCAAGTAGATATAGAAAGTATGATTCTGGTGCTGAGAAGCGTAAGAAGAGACAAAGATTAGAAGCAGCAGCTCAATCTCAACAAGGTGCCCTTGAAAGATTTCTTGTCAGAGAAAGTCCAAATGCTAATGTTGATGTTGATGACAGTCATGGTGAAGAAGGGGCTCCAGCTACTACTGCAGAAATTGAAGGTCATGGTGACGATACAGTAGAGCTTGGAGATCATGATCCTACTACAGAAATTGAACAAGATGCTCAGGCTGCAGAAATTGCAGAAGAGGCTCAGGCTCCTATTGCCAATGAGATGAATAATTCTTTTCAGCCTGATATATTTGATCCAAGAACTTGGAATGCACTTGATTCTAGAATGGTTGATATTTTAGTGCAAAAGGGCCCTAAAAGAGACTTGTCTATTGAGCATGGTCCTAGGGACAGATTCTCTAGAAGGTTTTCTGCATTATCATACACTAGAGTCCTTGCAAATGGAGAAAACTGTGATAGAGAATGGCTTGTGTACAGCAAAGAACTTGATAAGATATTCTGTTTTTGTTGCAAATTGTTGAGAAAGGGGCTGGTGAGAGGCCAGTTAGCAAATGATGGTTTCAATGATTGGGCTCATCTTGGAACTCGACTTAAAGAACATGAAACTAGTAGAAAACATGTCACAAATATGGCTACATGGTATGACTTGCGTCTTAGATTTCAGAATAATCAAACAATTGATAGTGTTGCTCAGCGAGAACTTGAGAAGGAAAAGGAACATTGGAGAAGAGTTTTATTCAGGATTCTTTTGATTGTAAAATTTCTTGCAGAACATAATATAGCATTCCGTGGCACTAATAGCAAGTTGTACCAAGGGAACAATGGGAATTTTTTAGGCTTGGTTGAGATGTTAGCAGAATTTGACCCGGTTATTAAAGAGCATGTTGATCGTATCACTAATGACATAATTCATGATCACTATCTTGGTCCTTCCATCCAGAATGAATTAATAAATTGTCTAGCTACTGCAATAAAGTCTGCAATCATTGAAAAGGTAAAAGAAACAAAATATTTCTCAGTTATACTTGATTGTACTCCTGATGCAAGCTACCAAGAACAGATGTCTTTGATAATAAGGTATGTGGATGCAACATCTGATTCAGTTTGCATCCAAGAATCCTTCTTAGGTTTTTTAAATGTGAATGATACATCTGGGCAAGGATTGTTTGATGTTCTACAAGAGGAGTTGAAAAATCTGGACCTTGATATAAACAACGTGAGAGGACAGGGATATGATAATGGGTCAAATATGAAAGGAAAACATCAAGGGGTGCAAGCAAAATTTTTGGATATAAATCGAAGAGCTTTTTATTCAGCTTGTGGTTGTCATAGTCTGAATTTAGTACTGTGTGATATGGCAAGTTCTTGCCGTAAGGCAATAGAATTTTTTGGAGTTATTTAGCGCATCTATACAATATTTGCTAATTCTACCAAAAGGTGGCAAATTCTGAAAGATAACATACAGGGGTTGACTCCCAAGTCATTGTCATCTACTCGTTGGGAGAGTCGTGTTGATAGTGTTAAGGCTATAAGGTTTCAAATCCCAGAAACAAGAGAGGCTTTACTTCAAGTGGCTGAAACTGATAGGGATCCATTGCATTCTAGTGAAGCTAAATCATTGGCGGAAAATGAACTCGGTGGCTTTGACTTTTTAGTGTCAATAATCATCTGGTACGAAATATTATTTGAAGTTAACTTGATCAGCAAACAGCTACAGTCAAAAGATATGCTTATTGATGTTGCTATTGAGTCTGTACAAGGGCTGATTTCCTTTTTCAAAAAATATAGAGAAACTGGTTTTTCAAAAGCACTGGAAGCTGGAAAAGAAATTGCAATAGAGATGGAGATTAATCCTGTGTTTTTGACCAAGCGTAAGATAAAAAGAAAACGACAATTTGATGAGGCCGCGGATGATGCATCTACTAGTTCACAATCTCCAGAGGACTTATTTAGGAGGGAATATTTCATACCTATTGTTGATCAAGCTATAGCTTCGCTCATGAGGCGATTTGAACAATATGGGTATGAAAAAAAATTTGGTTTCTTGTTTACATCAGATAGATTGCGATCTCTAGATGATAAGAGTTTGATGGCTGCTTGTGTTAATCTTGAAAAAACACTTCAAAGTGGAGAACAGAAAGATGTTGATGCACTGGAATTGTATAGGAAGTTACTTTTTCTCCAGGATATACTTAAGGAATCTATGAGTGCCCTTGATATTCTGAAGTTCTTGAAAAAGCATCCCTTTTATCCTAATGCTATTATTGTATATAGGATTTTGTTAACCATTCCTGTGTGACTGTAGCTTTTTCAAACTCAAGTTATTGAAATCCTATTTACGTTCTACTATGACACAAGAACGACTGAATGGATTGGCACTAATATCACTTGAAAATGATGTCTTTGAGAAGATTAATTATGAAGATATCATTGAAGATTTCATTTCAAGAAATACCAGACGGATGATGCTTTTTAGTAGAACTTGAGGTTAGTAGTACGTTTCCTATTTTAGAGTTAATATTTGTTATATTTCTGAATATTGTATTGAGGAATACATATTTAAGTTATATATTTGATGAGTAAAAATGTATATTAGTTTTCCTAGCCATTCGTTAAAGGGCCCCAAATTTGCATTTCGAACCGGAGCCCCCAATTTCTGGAGACGGCCCTGTACATACCTATACGTGCATGGGTATGTAAATTTGATTTGATGGTCTTACGTACACAGTACACTGCATGCATGCAGTACGTACTGATCTCCCAGCTCTTCGTTGGCTTGCTCCCTTTCATGTATACGCGTGTATATCAAGCGAACATGTGTTTATAGCTGAGCACACACACACATTTGCATGGACCATGCATCACACGTAAACTAACAAGCTAGCTAGCTAGCTTCACATGTATGTCATTTGCCGAATTTTTTTAGAAATAATATTATTTTAATAAAAAATTGTAAAAATAGAAGCTGATCAGTTAAAATCGCAAGTTTAATACCCTGTCGAATAATCGAAGTTTGACAAATACCTTGCCGAACAACCACAGTTCGACAGGTACCTATCGAACTGTGGTTGTTCGACGGAGTTGTTGAGCCACTTAAAAAATAAAAAAATAAATGAACAGTGTCATGATAGAGGCTTATCGAACTCTCAATGTTCGACATGTCCCACATAAACAGTTCCAAACAGTGCCATACAGTGATTTTTTTCTTTTTTTAAAATTTTTTTATCCCCTGTCGAACTGCATTTGTTCGATATGTATCCTGTCGAACTTTGGTTGTTCGATGGGTACTAAACTTATAATTTTAGTCAATCAACATTTATTTTTACAATTATCTATTAAAAAAATATTATATCTAAAAAAATTCTCATTTGCTTGTCTTGACCAATGTCCATATTCTCTGTATACGCATGATAGCAAAAAAAAAGCCATCAAACACCTCTGTTTTTGAAGTTGCCTTAGCCGAGCCCCTCCGCGCATCTTGCCGTCACTGCCGCCGCCAAGCCCCTTCAATTTGCCGCTGAGCCAACAAGCTTCACCATCGCCGTGAAACCTCATGTGTGGTGCTTGCTTCCCCAACCTCCATGAGGTCCGCTACTGAGCATCGCCGTGGTCGCTAGCACGCAATTACATCCAATCATCGCTACCTCGTGCGTGGCCATGGAGACCGTGAGCAGAGAGATCTAACACAAGACTGGGCCGCTCCGACGAGGCCACCATAGCTGCCCACGTCCCTGCTTTCCACCTCATTCTCCTTGCTCTTGTTCTCGTCCAGGAGCTAGCTTCTCATCCACCATCATCACCACCACCACCAAGAAGAAAACTTACTAGTAGCACAGAAGATAATTTACTGGTATATTCCCCTTCCGTTCTCTACAATCAACTAACTACTCCTACATACCCAAAATCCAAAATCTCTCAATCCCCAATCCAAATCCCTAACTACCAAGCTCGTCTCTTTAGCTAGTGGAGGAAGGCTAATTAGAGCATCTCCAAGAGCTCCCTAATACCAGTCCCAAAAGATAATTTTTAGGAATATAATCTAAAAACAGGTCTCCAAGAGATACTCAAAGATGGTTCCAATATTTACCCACGCCTAAAACAGGAGCCAATCCGTCCAGCTTTTGGGTGCCTCTACGCACCCCCAATCGATGAAATCGCGGGAGAGTTTTGCCGCTGGTGTCTTTTCTTCTCCTCCCGCAGAAGTCTGGCTCTTCTCGTCGCTCGCTTTGGACGCTGCGCTCTGCCGTCGTCGCTCTCCTTGCTCGCTTCCGACGCTGTGCCCCATGCTGTCGTCGGACTGCCTCCTTGCCTGGGGCTCCTGCCGTCGCGACCCCCTGTCGTAGGGCGGCGCTCAAGAAGGTGTCGCCGAGCGCCGCCTCCACTCCGGTCGATGCGCGTTGTCCCCTCCGTGAAAGGTGCCGCCTCCTCACTAGCCAGGGCGCCGCCGGACATCCGCCCATCTGCCTGCACCGTCGCCAGACCTGCATCACTGTCTAGCAGTCGTGAGGACGTCGGTCCTCTCCTGTGTCCCACACGCTGAGGACCATCCATCCAGCTGCTTGAATCCGTTGGTACTGCAAATTGACGGATTAGAACATGTGAAGTGTTAAATGCTTCCGCCAGATTTACGTTAGATTGACTTGGTATGCTTATGGATTTCAGGAAATCATTTCTTTAGTTGTTCTTTTTTCATCTACAGGACATGTTAGGAAGAACAGCGGTGACCGTACACATTATCATGAATGTTCATACTATGAATTGGTGAAGTGAAACTTAAAAACTTCCTTTCCAGTTGAAGTGATTACTAGAGGCCCATTTTGTTGCCGCCTTCTTGCATGCAAATTGTGCTTGAATATTTTGATTCATCAGTTAGCTAACAGAACCATTTTAATTTCTTCGCAACCCTCAGTTAGATTTTGTTGGCTTGAATTGGATTGGATAGTTGGCTGTAGTGTAGAGAATTCAGTCTTCATGGAAACTTGGTGGGCAACATTCCGTTGATATTTTGGATTTCTACTATGGATTTATGGATTGGATATGAAATATCGATTGCATCTGAAAGTGAATGCTACTCCTACTAGTACTAGCAGTGATGCATCTGAAAGATTTATTGCATCTAAAAGTGAATGCTACTATCTGTACTAGTTGAATTAAAAGAAACCATTAAAATCACCAAGTGCAGATGACTCCATTTTATTAGCTTAACTAAATGTTTTTTCAGTTTGCTGCTAAATATTTTACATGGTAGTACTAGTTGAGCACGTCATGATGTTCAGTTCAGTTCAGTTCAGGCCTTCAGACGTTTAGTTCTAAAAAATGCACTTCGAATGTAATATCTAGCTAGAACAATACTTGATTTTAGATTCGATTTGTGATCCTATATTCCTTTTTCCATCAAGCCATCAACTCCTTTTAAACTGTATTGCTTCATTTGTCAGTAAGCATTGCTTTCTGCTTTACAGAAACCAGACACCATTCTATATTACTTTCACATGCAGAACCACAAACTTGATAATTGTAGTTATGCTCAATTCATGGGGATCAATTGTGAACAACTGTGTTAAATAATCCATACTACTTCTCTACCATTTTGTCCATACTCCATTAAACTGGTCCTGTCTTGCATGACCAGTGTGGTTGTTGTTCGAGAGACCAATGCAGTGCTGTTACTTTAACGTGGGGATAGTTGGCTGATACTAGTTCATAGAAGTGCTAACCCAAGACCAGGCTCTGTCGTGAACTAGTTGCCTACCGCGGTCGCTCGACAGGCGAGCGATCGCCCTGCTGCTAGTGTCACGGTCGGCTGGGAGTGCCAATCACCTTCGTACTAGAAAATAGAAAATAAAACAAAAACAGTTGAAGCAGAGCCATCTGAGATGACATGGCACATTTCAAAGTTTTTGGAAACCAAATTTAGGGGCACTGTTGGAGTATGGGGTGATTTTTGTTTCTAATTCCTTTTAGGATGGCCCCAATCCAACATTTTTCGGAACTAATTTTTGGAATTATCTTGGAGATGCTCTTAATCAATAAGCTAAGCATATTGGAAGAATGGAAGAGAAGAGGAGGAAGGCAAGTTTTGTATCGAATGAATCGAAGAGAAGAAGGCATATTCAGCCAAGAAAAGAAAGAAATCCAATCAATGGAACTGAAGAACCTGGGCATTATGGGGATCAAATGGGAGGTTGTCTCTTCACCCACACCACCGCCATCGCCGCCCACATCAACTCTGACAACTCCACGCGACATGCGCTCCAGTGCCTCGTCCATGTGTGTGCTCCTATGTCTCACTGCGAGAGGATACCTTCCTGTCTGATTCCGAGTGGAATAGCGATACATAGCATTTCTCCTTTTTTAAGTAATTACATTGTAATTAAAATGTAACTTATATTAAACTTGTGTATAATCGATAAGAAAATGTGTGTGGCTGGATGAGCTTATTTTCGAGTTATTTTTGTTAGGTGAAGCATATTCCAAAAGAAAATCTCAAAAAGGAAAGAGAATTTATTTGTGTTTATAGTAACAATGACACACATTGCATTTCTTTTATATTTTTTCCCCACGATAACCATAAAAAGGGTCATCTAAATATTATTAATATTGAAAGAAAAAAGTTTTTAAAAAATGACAAAAGGCTATCGACGATGTTGGTTATGTACTGAAGTGCACGTCCAGATACCACGCGCTAACTACACAAACACATGTCAGGTAGTGAAATCTAGCACCAAAAGGATGATCACTATATGTGACCGATCGTCGTTAGAGTTTAGACCTACAGTAACACTAAAAAGCGGAGACTCCAAAAACAACAGCTTGCTTCAGTCGCTGAATCTATGGACTGCAACAAGCGCGACTTGATTTGTTGATGATATGCTAGTTGCAGCGTATCCCATGGTGGCAACGGTACAAGAAGTACCAATAATTTTTTCGATGAAGCGGGCAGGAGCTCTGCCATTTCATATTAGAAGAAGAGAAACTTTTTTTTTACAGGAGCAGCAAACACAGAAAAGAAAGAAAAACAACTTCACGCTACAAACTTTTGGAAATTACATTTGAACCTGAGCTTCTTCTCTTGATTTGCACAAACTAATAGCCATGTTGACCACATCTTCCACTGTCTCATTGTAAACGTTGTTGCAAACTCTATCGTTTCAGTACAGCCAGATGCACCATGACGTGTATATGATGACGCCATCAAGCATCCTTTTGATGTTCCTTTACTAGCTTTCTCCTGCAGGTTTCCCACCAGTGTAAGAAATCACCCCCGAAAGCATGGGTGCCCGGCAGTTTGTAATCCTAGGCACATAAAGAGCACTCTCCAGACTTGCTTGGCAAAAACACAATCCATCAGAAGGTGCCGGGATGTTTCTTCCTCGACTCCACACATGGAGCAAATGGGGCAATTTGGCCAGCCTCTTTGTTGTAACTTGTCCGCCGTTCGGATTTTCCTTTCAGCAGCGAGCCACATGAAAAATTTGCACTTCCCCTCCGCCTTTCCCTCCCAAATGAATCTATGCCTCTTGTCTGTGATCCCTCCAAGAAACTGAATCTGGTAAGCCGAGCTTGTCGAGTATTCCTCATTTGGCGTCCATCTCCAAGAGATGGCGTCTTCTGTGTCGGCTACTAGCTGTATTTATTGGAGTTGAGACCAGAACTGGAAAAATTCTTGTCCTTACTTTGTTGTGTTTATTTTTCACATCGGTCTTAGCCATGAATTTCCTGTTAGCTCTTGTGCCACTGTTCTATTTTTTTTTAAGGCTAGCTGGAACAGGTTCGGGGCTAGCTCGTTGTGGGCCTTTCCATTTAGCCACCGGTCTTGCCAAAATTTTGCTCTCTGCCCATTTCCTAAAGTAATCACTGTAGATGCTCTGAAAAGTTCTCTGTCTGTTGAGTCACAAGGGACTGTTGTGCCTACCCATAGTTTCTCTGCAGCTCCCCATTCAAACCACAACCACCGTAGCTGGAGCGCTCTACCAAAACATTCGAAATCCAATATTCCTAATCTCCCCCATCATTTTTGGCCTGCACACATGTTTCCAATTCACTAGGCAGTGCCCGCCATTCACCTGATCTGAACCTGCCCATAGGAAGCTTCTGCGGATTTTATCCATCTTCTTTGCTACCCATTTCTTGATTGGGAAAACTGTTAGGTGGTAAGTTGGGAGAGAAGACAGAGTTGATTTGATTAGAACCATTCGACCTGTTTTTGTCATTTGTTTTTCTTTCTAGGTTGGAAGTCTCGCAACAAATCTATCGATGAGTGGTTGCACATCTGCTTTCCTGAGTTTCCTGGTGTGTAAAGGCAGTCCCAAGTAGGTGCACGGAAAAGCCTTTAGTTGACCTAGGAATGGGGCTAGGACGTCGTTTAGATTCATGTCTTCACAACGGATTGTGAAAATTTCACTTTTTAATAGATTTGTGGTCATGCCTGTTGCTTTGCCAAAATTTGACAAAATCCCTTGCACTGGTTCCACCTCTCGTCTGTCTGGGTTCACGAACACTACCGCATCATCTGCATATAGGGATACATTGAAACGCTCTGTTCCCCTAGATATTGGGCGTAGTAGACCTGCTTCTTGTGCTTTGGAGAAAAGGTTTTTCAAGGGGTCAATCGCAAGAATAAAAACATTGGGGAGAGTGGGTTCCCCTGTCTCTGACCCCGACCATGCTGAAATCCTGGACCTGCAACACCATTTAAGATGATCTTTGAGGATGAGCTTACTAGGATCTTCATTATCCACGATACCCAAATCTGACCAAAGCGCAGATTTCTCAACCTGTCAAGAAGGTATGGCCAGCTCACAGTGTCGAATGTTTTGGCTATGTCCAACTTCAAAAGAATCGACGGAGTTTTCGTTGAGTGAAGCTCCTTTACCAAATTGCTAACAAGAAGGAAGTTGTCTTGGATGTTTCGTCCTTTGACGAAGGCGCTTTGATTTTGGAAAACCAAGGAATTTAATCTTGGCGCTAACCTGTTTGCTAAAAGCTTTGAAAAGAGTTTTCCACAAGAGTGTATCAGACTTATCGGTCATGATCTGTAATCACTCACTGTGTTGGCCTCCTGTTTTTTTGGCAGTAAAGCGATGTATGCTGTGTTGAGCAACCAAAAATCGCTCGTTGTCGACAAAGCTACTTGATTTATTGCACGAGTGATGTCTTCATGGCTTATATCCCAACATTTTTTGAAAAAAGCACCTGTAAACCCATCTGGACCTGGTGCACTCTCTGATCTTGTTTGGAATAAAGCCTTTTTTATCTCTTGTGACGTGAACAGCTCATCCAGGTCTGCAAGATCATGTTCTTGTATCTGCAGATTATCAAAATTGAAAACGGCCTCTCTCTCGCGTTGTTTTCCAAGATGTTCGCTGTAATGACTGGCAAGCACATCTTCTTTCGCAGTGTGTGCACTAAGCCGCCATCTGTCAGGAGATGTTGTATGAAAATTTTCCTTTTCCTTGCACTTGCCTTTATCTGGAAAAAACGTGTATTTGCATCACCTGCTCGCAACCACGTTTGGCGCGATCTCCGTCTCATTCTAACCCTGTCAAGTGCTGTGAGTCCCAATATTTTTTGTTTTAAGAAACGTCTGAAGATCATTTCGAAGTCTTGTAGTTGTCTTTCCTCCTGTGCGACATCCAGCCTGTAGATTAGTTCAGTGACCACTGCCATTTGGAGTTTTAAACCGCCAAGCCTGCATTTGCTCCAATTTTTGAGGCCCTTTGTTGTTCGTGCGAGCTTGATGTGAAGTCGTTTTATCGCGTCTGATGTTTGTATTGGTTTTTCCCATATAGCCTTTACTATGTCCAAGAAACCTGGGACTTTTAGCCAGTAGTTTTCAAATCTAAAAATGTTACATTTGGGTCACATTTGGTACTTTTAGCCAGAAGTACCAATAATGAGCCATCCCTTTTTTTTCACGCGACGAATAATTCACCAATCTTTATTTACTCGCAAACAGAGTTAATTTACAGCATGAATCACGCTACCAAAGACCAACAAGACTGACTGCGTATAATTGCCGTCATTTATTCCACTACCATAGTATACACACATGAGGTCGTGAGATGAGATCGTTGGCCGTTATGTACACCAACACATGCAGGCTACTCTTTCAACCGAGCTCGACCGGAGACTGCAGCCTGCAGCCACCTCCAATGAGACGGGCAGTGAAAGCACTCCTCATGCGGCTGATCCTGCAATGGAGGGCGGGAAGACCCCTCTGCTGGGCTGGCGATCAGCAAGCGACCCGTGCCAAGTTAGGAGCTGCACGCAACAAAACATCACATCCATTATACCGATTTTTTTTAAAAAAAACTATTTTAATGAAAACTTGTAAAAATAAAAGTCAATTAACTAAAATCACAAATTTAAAACCCTATCGAACAACCAATCTCTACTTTTGCAATTTCTCATTAATATAGTATTATTTTAAAAAAAATTCTACAAGAATTAGCCGCTGTTCACCATACATACATTAATCAACTTGGTTATAATTATGTCGTTCCGAGCGATACACCGTGGTTTCGTACGTACCTTGGCGTTGACGCCATCGGGCACGATACGTCCCTCGCTCTTAAGCTTGAGGTACTCGTCGCACTTGAACCTGGTGAATCCCCTGAAAACCAATAAACCGAGACACATCATCATCATCATCATCAGATGACACGAAAGATTTAAGATCATCCTGGCCGTCCATCCTGACGAACGTACCACTTGGCGCTGAAGATGACCCTCTGGCGGCCGGGGAACTTGAACTTGGCGCGGCGCAGGGCCTCCTGGGCGTGCACGCCGTGCGCGTCGCGGCATCGCACGGAGAGGAGCACCTGCCCGATGCGGACGCGGGCGCACGTCCCCGTGGGCTTCCCGAACGCGCCGCGCATGCCCGTCTGCAGCCGGTCGGCGCCCGCGCAGGAGAGCATCTTGTTGATGCGGAGGACGTGGTACGGGTGGGCGCGCACGCGGAGGTGGAACGCGTCCTTCCCGGCGTGCTTGGCCATGTACTTGTTGCACGCGATCCGGGCCGCCTCCAGGGCCTCGCTCGACACGTTCTCCTTCTCCCAGCTCACCAGGTGCACGCACAGCGGGAACTCGTCGGCGCCGCGCTTCTTCTGCCCGACGTCGAAGATGCGGATCTTCGGGTCGGGCACCCCGCGGCAGTAGCGCGACTTCGGGTACGGCTTGTTCTTGATTTGACGGTAGCACCGCGCTGGCCCTGCACGATATCGATCGATCACGTCGTCGCGTCATTCAAGAAACCATGTAACAACGCCATGCACGGCAACGGCAACGGCGAGAACAACAATATCTGTGTCGTGGTAAGTTGGTTCGGTTGCTTACTCCTCCCCATGGCGATCGATCGGCGGCGAAAAGTGTGAAGTCGCGGGTGCTGGTGATCAGGAAGGGTCGAAGGGATCATGGGGAGGCCAGGTGGTTGGTACACATATATAGAAGAAGAGGAAGGCAGCTAGGTGGGAAAGTGAGTGCGGGAAGGTTCTGGTTTTGCCGGTCGGGAACGCGTGGCGGCGTGGCGGCGAAGCGGCCAATAGGCGCAGCTTGCGTTTGGACTCGACGTACGCCGACGCCTCGGCAGCAGGTGGGTGGGCCGGCCTGTGCGTGGGCTGGGAGGGGAAGTGGAAGAGGTGGGCTGCGCCGTTGCGTTAGTTGGGCTTTCACAGAGTCGTACTCTTTGTGGGCAAGCGAGAAACGGCATAGCCCATGGCCGCAGCATTCTCCCTTCTCAGGACCGAACGAGAGTACTCGTCTATGACAGAGACCCCAAAGGCTTGTAATGGCACCACCTCCGTTGCATAAAGCTTGAAGAAATGTAGAGATAGCTAGCAGCTTCTGTTCTTTTGCATAAAGATTCTTGCATTTGCCGTTCGTTTACACGGCTCCCGGATGTGCCCACGGGAGCAATCAATTGATCGGTCCGGCCATGTGGTCCGGTTCAGTTTTCAGGGGACGTAGTACATGGGGTTGGGGATCTTGAAGACGCGGTCGCCGACGTAGTCGCCCTGCAGGTCGCTCCACTGGTCGCCGACGTTGCCTCGGATCCTGTAGCCCTCCTCCTCCACCAGCCGCTTCCTCATCGCCGACTTGAACACCGACGAGCTCTGCCCCCGATACTCCGGGCTCCTGCATGCATTGCAGAGCATGATATATCACTGTCAGATATCTTACTTTCTGAATTTTAACCATGCAATCTAGCTACTAACAAAGTAGTACTCCGCAATGGGATTGTGATATCTTGTGCCGTCGTCATCTGAATGTTCGGCTCAGCTGCCAGTATCATTGATCCATTGACTTGGCAGTCACAAGCAAACACTTGATACGAATGCAGAGGCTATTGAAGCATAAATATGCGCGGAATTAGCAGAATGCAGGATATGTTCTCTTGCCGTAATGCAGGGAGGAAATCAAAACATGTTTAACCACACTGCGGGTGTAAAAATTTCACAACGTGGAACAAGAACAGAATGTGATCATACCTCATGATGAGCCTCTCATACCCCAAGAACCCCTCTGACTCGAGGTTCTCTGAC
Source organism: Oryza officinalis (assembly GCA_008326285.1). Classification (NCBI taxonomy): domain Eukaryota; kingdom Viridiplantae; phylum Streptophyta; class Magnoliopsida; order Poales; family Poaceae; genus Oryza; species Oryza officinalis. Next base: position 22,410,716 of record BDMV01000003.1, on the reverse strand, counting down.
GTGCAAGTGGCCAGTGTCTCTTCATCCCTCCCGGAGAGGAGGAAAACCTTGAACCCCTTGGCTTGCAATGTGGCGAACAACTCAAGAACCGCAGGTATCCCTGGGCAAGCCCCTTTGGTAGCCCACGTCTTGAAGGCCGAGGGATCATAGGCCCTGGAATAAAAATACCAACAAGTCCACGACATCGCTGGATATATTAATCTGTACTTCTTTATAAGGGATAATTGCCACATTTCCGGCATTTTTTTGTACTTGAAAGTACTAAATTTTCTGTTCTGATAAGCTCATCCAAGCCGAAAGAAAAACTCATCCAAAAGATTATCCTGTTGATTAAGGGCATATAGCTACTGGCCGTAAAGTATCTTTTTTTTAAAAATAGCTAGTGGATATTTTATTGGATAATGGAATTGCATTCAGCACCTGTATCTATTAGGGACGCCCGCAATGACACAATCTAGAAAAGAAAAGAAAGAAAGGAAGACAACGTGAACATATTATGCCTAGTATCTGGGCTGATACCTATGTTGAGTTATCTACGGACTAATTTAACGAGAAGTTTATCGAGAATGAAGTACAGAGAACTAAAAATGGATGAGTTCGAACTCTTCCTGTACCCGAACTGCTTGGCTTCGTAGTAGAGCAGGTTGGAGAGGCATGTGTCGTCGATGTCAAGGATCCATGCGTCGAGGCCGTCGTCGTCGGCCTCGACGGTGTCGACGTACGCGGCGACCTGGTCCATGACGCTGCTCAGGTCCCTGACGTACTGTCCCCGTGTCATGTAGCCCCTGACGTAGGCGACGCACGGCGCGGGCACCGTGCGCCACCCCCTGGCGTTGTTCGCCTCCACCATGACGCGCCAGCTCAGGCACCCGGCGTCGCCGTCCACGGACGTCGAGTGGCACGGCCTCGCTGCAACGCCGCCACCGCCGACGACGTCGAGGGCGACGGCGGCGACGAAATGCGGCAGCAGGACAACGAAAGCGACGGCCGCCGTAGCCCGTGAAAACACCATTGATTCAGCTTAGCTAGCGTCGATCAACCTGCAGGCAGCACCATGCATATGCATCCAGAAATGTTGGCTTTCTCTTAGACAAGTAGCTCATCATCAAACCTCATTTACCAAAAGAAAGGAAGGGACACGGACAGAAACAAAGGAAGATCATGAGCTGATCGACCGAGACGGAGAGAGAGCACCACTGCATGATATTACTACTACTATACCTCGATGTGCCAAGCAATTGCAGAATTGCAGCGGCAGCGGCAGCAGCTAAGCCGGCCGGACCGGGAGAGGAGATGATACGATGATGCCGCGAGCAACAACTTGCGTGTGCATTTTATAGGGAAGTCCAGGCCCGGCCCCCTCATGGCGTGCAGTGTCACCTCCAAAACGGGGAAGAAAAAGGGCATGATTACGCCATGGAATTTGGCAGGGAGGAGGACGGCCCGATGCACGCGACCTGCTTGCTTTAGGATTAGGTGGTACTACCTCTCCGGTGAGTGTGTCCACCTCAGGATGATGCCCCAAGAACCAAGTTGCACCGCCAGCGCTCCAGGTGCGCGCCACGTGGACCCAACTCCGCCGCCGGCCAGGCCGCTAGCTCCGTGACATTGCCCGACGGCGACGTTTCGGTCGTGTGATGGCGACGGCGACCACCTCGGCCACTGGCCACGGCAGGCTGCCATTTTTTTCTTCCGCTTTGTAGCTGCCAATCGACGAGCGCTGGCGAAACTTAACATATGCAGGCTGCTACGATGTAATCCGGCGCTGAGAGAGAGAGATTCTCGAGAATATTGACCACCACCAAGAGGGAAAGCCTCTAGTAACGGAACGCACAAACAATGTAGGCTTTTCGCCGGTAGCTTTACTTTCCGACGATGAATGGGCATGGTGGATCGTCACTGGGTGCAGAAATGGAGCGTGCATTAGAGGCGGAGCTAGAGCTGCCTGCAGCTATCCTTAAAAGCCTCATTAGCCAATGAGGGGAATATGACCAACTCTAAGCGGCCTAGATTGAATCAAAGTCTGTTGAAGAATCGAGGACCTATGCATCCACGTTATTCCCCATCCAATGAGTAGGTCAACTCACGACAAGATCTCCCACCGAACACACGCATTGGTGCATCTTTTTTTAGGTTGTCATCGAGAGAAAATAAAAAGGAGAAAAGAACATGCAATCCTTACATCTACATACCTAAATGCATACAAACCTTTCAAACTCAAGAAATTTATCTGAATTTTATGATATTTTCGCAGGAATCAGTTTAGTCCCTACAAGAATCAGTTTAACTCGAGTGCGCAGTTCTACTTGGACTTTCCCTCTTTTCCTTCTCTATACTTTCCACAGGGTATCATCGATGTCCGTTGATCGCTCAAAACTTCTGATTATGCTCATTCTTTATATTTTACACAATCCAAAATAGTTGTCATCTTCCACCGTGGTTCACTTGCGTTCCCCTTGCTTCTATTTTTAAATTTTTGGTAATGTACTGGTGATGCCCAAGTCAACCAACTTGCATTGCGAGTAAGGGAGCAGCCACAAACTCTGAAAGATTTCTCTGTCTTTGCTTTAATGGAGCACTGAAAAATCGAAAGTATGCATTTGTAATAGAAACGGCTAAGTCTAGTAGTAGCCACTCAGCATTAGTGGCAGATGGACAATAGCCTGTATGAATCGTCCGCTCAAAATATATCTATATAACATGTCTGGAACGCACCTAAGAAACTTTAGCATAGTATGCCCACCAGCATCAACCTTTGTACAGCTGAATTGTATTTCCTAGGCATGTAGCACAAAAAAACCACCACATTTGACATTTCGTTCGTGATGTACCTAGAAAAGATTATGCCTGAGCTGTGCATTCACATTCCATGTCAGTTAATATGCATTGAACCATCAAAATTCATAACCAGCAGATTATGGCTCGTCAAGAATTTCTTGGGAGGAACATAGTAGGGACGAGCCTTTCGAAGAGCACACCATGGAAACAGACCACAAACTTTGAATTTTTTTTATACCAGTATGAGCACAATCGTAGGAATAGCTAATATTAAAAACCGATTAAATTGTAGATAAACCCATGAAAATGTTGTCAATCGTGTATGTAGTATGTACACAAGTCTTAATATAGTAAGCCAAAAATTCAAGAAAGAAGGGATTGTGTCTATACTCAATGGAGAACCCAATACTCCACTTTCAAAAGTTAACACGTGTGGCTAAATGGGACACTAAGCCACTAACTCAAGATCTACCGAATTTAGTATGCATTGCTCTCAGCATGCATACTAAGAATGTAAGGAACCAAGGGAGTAACAAATCTGTTATTATAGGTAGGCATACTGGCTGGCAACTAACCCAACAAGTCATTTCAAGTATTTGATCTGCAATAAAGCATCAGAAATCAGTCAAATCCACAAGAACCTGATTCACTTCTGTACATACCAATCTAGAATATATTTTCACTATTATTCTCTTTGATCAGGTGGGAATTACTGGCACTGTTCGTGATGTAAGTACATGGGTAAACTACTTCAGGCGTAGGATGGAACAAAATTGCTCAGAAATAAAAACCAAAAAGAAGAAAACAAAACAACCTTTCTCCAAACTATGCGGTAATAATTGTTTTGTAGCCAGCCTCATCAATGTAGTTGGCTAGAGATCTGTCGCCTGTCTTCACTATCTTGCCCTTTTCCTGGAAGTAACCAATCAGAAGTATTATTAGTACTCCATGTGTGCCTTTTTAATCGATGCTTGCTGATCCGCTCCGTCAGACATCTCACATTGTTAGCATCATATAATCAAAATTTGGATAGTGTGGAATGTTTAAAAAGCAATGATCAATGGTCAAAGCCAAGACACTAACAAAAGGCAAAACATACATAGAAAACAATGGAGGGGATAAGGATCTGGTGTGAAGTTACATTTTAAAGAAATGCTGTGTTCAGGCTGAATGCAAAAGTACGAAACAATCAGGTCTACTTATTGATAACATAGCTCTTTGCCACCTAATGGCCAACGAAAATCATATACCATGTAATGAGTCCAGAAGTAACTCTACTTAAAAATAACGCAGGACTATGTAAAGTGAAGTAAACTCATTTGAAGAGAGAAATTTACTATCAAGTGCAATTGCTCTACAAATGAATATTTGGCCATACGCCTTACCATGATGTGAACATAGCTGGGCTTAATAAGATCCAAGAGACGTTGGTAGTGTGTAATCATCATGACAGAGCTGTGTGGTGTCAAGATCCCATTAACTGCTTTAGCTACATATTCAAGTGCATCAACATCTAATCCTGAATCAATCTCGTCAAGAAGAGCTAAATCAGCCCCAAGGACCTATAATTGATAATTAGAAAACAGATAAGAGGCAGAAATTTATTGAAGTACATAATTAGATAGTCAAACAGATTCTGCTGACAGGTAAAATGTTCAAGGAAGCACTGTCTCATAAAATAAATCTTCTGACACTTTTTCAGGAGACTTTTGCAGATATTTATTGGCCATAAATATATCAGTGAATTGCATTTTGGACCACAAAGTTTCACGCTGGGCCCCCTAAGACCTAACGAAACAAGAGCACTGCATTAAAAAAACACATATTTAACAGAAAATGACATCCGGCAGAAAACTTCACTGAATCCTGGTGGCATAAAACACTAGTTTCTATTTTATTGCTGAGTAATAAATGTAAGAACGACATTTCTCCAAATTCATGTTCAAATGTAGAAGTGTGTAATGTTTATTTGACAGCTAAACTAAAACGTCACATAAATTCATAGTAATCTTACAGAGAGTTGCAAAATCTCATTGCGCTTCCTTTCACCACCACTAAACCCTTCATTGACAGCACGGTTAAGGATTTCTGCGTTCATATTCAAGGCATTAACCTTTTCCTCTATAATTGGATAAACCTGTATGATAAAGAAAAGTCATGTCAGAGTTCCTTGCAACTGGAAATAACCAACAGTAAGAAACGACAAAACAAGAAACAATTAGCCTAGGAAACACCACCAAGCTCATTTATGTTACTAAAATAGAACGTTCTGCATTTAAAGAAAAAAAAAACAAAGTAGACACTGGAGTCTGGGACATGTTAACTTAACCCCAATCATTCCTATAAGATATTAATAGGATAGGTCATAAATTGAGATTGTGAGAAACACATGACACCTTATAATTCTCTTTGTAAATTAACAGTGCAGTTTTAAAAATGCCTTACACCATAAGTATAAATTTCAAACCTGAAGAGGCTCTAATGCTGGTAAACCCTTCTTCTCTCTGCGAGCATTTAATGCCATGAGCAGAAAATCGTAATTGTTGACTCCAGGAATCTCAACAGGCGCTTGGAAACTCATAAAAAGGCCCGCAAGAGATCTTTCCTCTGGCTCCATGTCAATCAAATTCTCACCCTTAAAGAGCACGGTACCGCCAGTTACCTCATACTCTGGATGGCCAGCCAGAACCTGCGATAAAAGGATGCAACAATCATCTGAATTCAGGATAGTGGGAAGGCACATTGAACACTTAGGAGTAGATCTCCACAAGCCCTTGAACTTCAACATCACAAACTGGATTATCCTGGTCGCACTTTCTTGATCTGGACTAAGCATACATGTGAGTCTACCAGATTAACCTCTTGTATGGACAGCAAAATTTCTCAGTGTAGTAAATATCGGCCCAATCAACCAATTATACGTCCGTCAAGTCAGAAACGGTAGCAAGAATGTCACGACTCAGTCTATCGGAACGGTATTAGCATATGCAAAGCTAAATTGGCTGTCTAGTACACTTAGTTAGTTGTTTATCATGTAATCATCCATTTATTGTCCAATTTAACCGATTACTTGTTGTAATTAAACCTCATTAGGCATTGATTCAAATGGTTAGTTGCCTACAATATGACAATCAACCCTTTCAGCATATAAGTTACTAACAAAATTATAGTTCTATGAGTATAATCACAAGGGTAATACAAGTGTATTTTATTATTTTGATAATAGAGTGTGTTAAATATCTCTAGAATCATAACAAATTATTAAGATATTAATATTAATGTGAACGTCAAATATCCGTATAATTTCGACTAATCGTCTGTATTCCGATTAATCGTTTGATGGTACTCCATCCATTCGAACTCTGTTTTTCGTCTTTTACAAACACTGCAATTTCTTGTCGAAGCAAATACTAGCGAAGCCAGGCGGCAATAACTTCTTACAGAAACAATTATATCGCAGTAAGAGAACACTTATTTATGTAAAGAAAAAAAACAGAAACAGAAGCCCTACATGGTATGTTAAGAAAAAAAACAGAAACAGAAGCCCTACATGGGTAACAGGTAATATTTCGGTGAAGTGTCGATCCTAGCAAAGTTCTTCCAATATTTTGTTGTAATAACGCTTTATTTTTGGCAGATTAAGAATGAAACGCCTTACCTTCATGAGAGTGCTCTTGCCGGAGCCGTTTTGACCCATGAGCGCATGAACCTGTAGTACAAGCATAAGAACACCCAATCTAAGTACCCTGCACCTCGCAGACCCCAATTGTTAAGCACTAATCCACCACATAACCACACAACTAGACCAGAACGAACCTCGCCCTCCCGAATGGTGAGGTTGACGCCGCTGAGGATCTCCTTCCCGTTCTCCTTCACGCAAGCGACGAGATCGCGCGCCTCGAGAAGCGGCCTCCCGGCGGAGGAGGCGGCGGAGGAGGCCGCGGCGGTCGAGCGACGCCGCGGCCGGAGGGAGATGGAGCTCGGGGGCAGATGGCGGCGGAGGAGGGGGCGGGACGAAGAGGAGGAGAAGAGAGGGGAGGAGGAGGATACGGCCGCGGCGGCGGCCAAGGGCGGCGCCATGGGAGGAAGGTGTGGTGCGTGCGCCTCTAGATGCTTCTTCCCTCGTCGCGGCTCGGCTTCGGATGACGAGGGGCGGCGTCGAATGCTACTAGGGCCTACGCGGTAGGTGTGCCTTTATGGGCCGTTAACTCGGAAGATCTCGCGCTCGGATATACCAGGCCGAAATTATGGGCCTAATGGGCTTAGAAAGTTATGCGTGTTTTTGGGCTCTTTTTTGCGGGGATGCAGGTCTTGGACCTTAAAGGCCCAATAATGAAAAGCCCGCTTGAATTATAGAATATGATTATAAATTACCTTTTGGGTTAGGGAGTTTCTCTTTGGCGAGAAAATTGACATTTTGCCATTTTCGGGATGGGGTTCGCTGGAATGTCACTTCTGAATGTGGCTTCGTTAAAATGCCTCTTTCAAACCAAGCCAACTTGCTGGAACGTCATTTCGACCATTTTAGGTGATTTCAAAATTTTTTCACCGTGCTCTGACATATTTGCCCCTAGCCATTTCGTTAACTTGCGTGAGAAAGGGGATCGATCCCCATCCAGTCGTCCTCTTCCTCTCGTCTTGCCGTCGACGATGTCGTAAACCAGCACTATCCCTAACAACACGTCGCTGTCGGCATGGCCGTCACTCACCACGGCCGCCATCCTATTGCTTCCTAGACTGTTGAGCCCTACCAACTCCCTCGACATGGGTGGCACCTCGAGCGCCACCCCCTTCCCCAGCCCTTGCCGTCACTACCATGGCCGTGGCGCCACACCACCTCCAAAAGGAAAGTCTGTTAACATCAAAATTTGGTACTGTTCTTTAGTGGATTTGGTTAAGGAAAGAAATCAATCAACTGATGAAAACTTATCTAGAAGAGACCAAATTAAAGAATGAATCATAAAGACCATGACATAGCAATTTAATTCTATTTATTAATTAGGCAGGATTTAGTTTTGTTATCTTTAGAAAGTTTGTTAGTGTCTGATCAGGACTTGTATCTTTCTTTTTATCTTTGGGAAATTTGTATCACATCCGATTAGGACTAGTATCAACCCAAGGGTATAAATATGTACACCCAAGGTCTTTGCAATCCATCTTCACAGATCAATACAATTACTTTCAGCGCATCACCACCCTTTCCTCCAGCGAGTTCTTAGTTTCGAGTTGGGCTGCATCGGTTAAGTTCGATCTCCGGTGAGAAGTAAGTTCTGTAAATTTCGCTTGTATCGGCGTGGCTAGAACTTTCTCAGATAAGTTCGATATTGTATCTAGATTGACGCAAGCGTTGCCTATATGATATATTGATTCTATATTTAACTGCATTGTTGTTTAGAGTTATATCGGCTTAGTTAAGACTTTCTCGGTCAGGTATGATATTCTAGCTAAGTTGATATTTCTCTAACCGTACTATTATTCTAGATAGATCTACATAGATCTATCGGTTTATCTAGTTTATCTTATTAGACGCAATCTCGTACTGTCTCGGTTAGAACCGATCTTCTAGATTGCAGCTGATAATCTAAGTCTTGATGAGCTGATAGGTTTTGATGCAATGTTTATCGGAGTGTTAGCCGACGTTATCATTATTTTGGGCTTTAGCTATCAGATGTATCGGTTAGTTAGCCGATATACACTTTAATTTACTTACATCGGATCTTCAGCCGATGTATGTTTTAACCATCGAATTTACATCTATCGCGCTATATCAGTTTTGACCAATTGGTTCACATTATATTATTTCGTTGCTATTTCTAAGTTACATCGGCTTATACTCAAACTTGAATAATCTTCAGTTAAATCTTTCTTTATCAACTTCAATCTTATATTGTCTTCGTTTGATCTGATCTATCAAGATTATTTTTTTTATAAAGAACGGTTTATTGATGATTATGCATAGTTTAGTTCTAACTAATAATAACATTCTTTACATGATTATTTGAATCTATGTTGGATCTATAGTCGATTGATCAAAACCCTATCGACATTAGCTGGCATTGCTACATACCATCGTCTTATTGACCGATCAACTTCTTGATCATCAATCTATCTATCTTGTTAACTGCAGGATGAAACTAACTGGCACGCCCTTAACCCGATTGATATGACTTGCACTGGAGCTAAGTAGATCTCTCGGGCCTTCATGTGTCACGACAAAATTTTACGTCAACAAAGCCCCACCACATGGCTCGCTACCATGTACAGGTGCTCCCCGATGCCGCACGCCCCCACGACGCAGCCGCCGTCAGGGAGAGCACGCGACCGCGCCCAGGTGCCGGACGTGACGTGCAACGCGTCCACCAACCAGGCGCACACGTGCGCCTCGAGCGCTCGCGAGCCCTCGTCGGACACCGTGACACCTCCAACGACATAGAATACCAGAGCAGCGCTTGCGCGATGATTGACGGAGAGGGCGAGGAGGAAGGGGCGAAGCTGGGCGTGGGCGCAGTGGAGGTGGAAGAAGGCATCAGAGGCGATGAGCGTGGCGATGCAGTGGGGAGCTACAGGAGGAAGGCGCGGGGGACATGGGAAAGGCGCTCAAGGAGGAGGTCATCAAGGAGGACGGAGATGGGGGCCGGTGACGAGGGAGGCAATGGTTGCGAGGTGGGGCAAAGACCGACAAGTGCATTTTGGTCACAGCAAAAGAGCAAAATGGTGAAAACATTTCGAAATCACCTAAAATGATCGAAATGGCGTTCCAACAAGTTGGCTTCGTTTGAAAGTGGCATTTAAACGAAGCCATATTCAGGACTGACATTCCAACGAAACCCCATTTAGAATATGGCAAAATGTCAATTTTCTCCTATTTGGCACTTTCATTGTCCAACCTTGTGTTTTCATGATTAATAAGAAGACTAAAAAAACTACCTATGTCGAAACCTAATTTCGGCAATGAGAAAAGGAAGGTAACGCACAAGCACCTAACACAATGGGTTAAGAGACAAAGGTTTATACAGGTTCAGGCCTTTTATAAAGAAGTAATACCCTACTCCTCTTTCGGGGATTGAAATTGCCGAGTTTATATTGATCTGACGATCGAGTTGTGTGTAGGAAAAAAATCTGCCCCTCAGGGAGTATCCTGCCCTCCTTATATAACTCTGGAAGGTGGGTTTACAAGATAGAGACTTAACCATATACGGTATTGGTCTCCTAATCCCCATATGTAATATTCCCGACTCAGGACTATAAGCCGTTTCTTAATACATAAGGAAACGTAATACTTAAGTGCTAAACCGTTACATAATCATCATATAAAACCTATCCCCTGTAACCAGTCGGATAAGCCAGCCATGTGGGTATGTGGTACCCATAATCTCCACAGTAGCCCCTGAGATCTTCGCTGTCGACAAGATAACTCCACCTCGAATCAGATTACTCCTTAGTCGAGTGTTTTAATCTTGTTTGCTATAGTCTCCCGAGTGCCATCAATCCAATAGAAAGGTTGTGAAGGGCTGAAAAAATTCAATAAAAAATATACCTAGGTGCATCGACTAGATGCACCTAATTAGTTATAGCCCCCCGACTATGTGTTTAGTTGAACAAACTAAGCATATAGTCAAGAACCTAAAAATTCAACCATCCGAGTAGTTTTATATAAATAACATACGTAGCCAAAGCCAAAAGTATTTTGGAGAGAATCACATAGCAAATAACCTTAAAAATAAAGCTTGTTGCACAGTGAGTATGAGTACTGGTATCATATTGTGCTCATATTGCCTAAGCTAATATGTCCGAGTCCCTATAAGACACACAATTTCACCATCCTCATAAATATATGACACTTGTGGTATAAAATCTGAGTTAATGAAACCCATAAATAGAATTACCAACTGCTTGAAAATTTTGACCAAAACATAATTAGCCTAAGCCATAATACTGGTCTTAATCAGAAAAGTACACAAATGTGGCAATATATCATTGATAGAAAATCAATTGCTTTGTAAAAAACCAAACAGCTCCTGCAACTCATAGAAAAGTTATAAGAATAGTTCGCAGCCACTGCCGCCAAAAGCTAGGGTTCCAAATTCACTCGATCCACCCATCCAGCCGATTCCATTTCCATCAAAACTCTCCTACTTCATCCCTTCCAGAAATCTCAGCCTCAAAATCCACATCCATTTAACCCCAAATCTTGCTCATGACGGAAGAGAGAGAAATCCCCTTCGAGCAATGAGCAACCTCCGATGTGAAGGAATTGACTCTTAAGGAAATGGTGAAAGATGGAGTCCTTCCAGCAAAAGAGATCATCGCCTGGCGACCAGCGTGCGGCGAAGAGTTCCCAACTCCTAACACCAGTGAGATCGTTGTTTTTACCCAGTTCTTCTACTGCGGATTTGCTCTACCAACTTCTGAATTTTTTCGCGGCATCCTTGATTACTATGGGATTAGAATTTATCACCTGAATCCAAATTCCATTTTGCACATCGTCATCTTCATTCACGTTTGCGAATTATTTCTCGGAATTCGCCCCCACTTCAACCTATTCCGCCGCATGTTCTTCCTGAAAGCCCATCCGACCAAACACAACCCTTGTGCTATCGGCGGTGCTGAATTCCAACTCCGCGGAACTCTCCGCAAAGACTATTTCTTACTTCCCTTGAAAACCTCCAACAAAGGTTAGCACGCCAACTGGTTCTACATCTCTAACCCGGTTCCCAGCTTGTTGACTTCATCGGTCTTCCACCTATCCCCCGAGCCAACTGGAATGCTCTGCTAGAGGGTCCAAACTGGATTGAAGCCAACAACCTGCTGTCGAAAATTCTTGAAATGAAAAACAAAGGACTCCAACGAGAACAAATCACTCGGCACTTCATCAAGTGTCGACTAGCACCAATCAAGGAAAGATCCAAGCCAGCTTTTGAATACAAAGGGCAAATCGATCCCAATCGTGAAGACTGTGAATCCCTAGACCTCCAAGTCTTGTGTTCAAGTATGTATAAAATCTTCTCTGCCGAGATCGTGGTAGATTACAACAACAAATTGCCAGTTCTCCCTTACAGTATCCTTCAGCCGCCTCCTCCGATATGTAGACTCTTAAAATATCTTCAATATCCTCTGCTTCACCATGCTTGCCAATATTTTATATCTGAACGAAATATCTTCTGGAGGCAAACACCTTAATTATCTCTCGTTCATTCAAAGTGTATCATGAAGATTCCCAGGCTCAGACGACTGGCAGCCGACCGATTGGCAGGCCAAAGATCAAGCCTTAGGCAAAGAATAAAAGGGCTGCAGTTGAAGAAATGAGCAAGCATGCAAGCAAGCAAAGAAAATTGATCATCGACGACTCGGACGAAGAAGATGAAGAAATTCATACTCCGAGAACCAACATCAGCTCGCCAAAACCAGCCTCCTCCAGATCGGCCCCCAAAATCAGGAAATCCAACAGGTAACTCTTATATAACATTGTTGCGTCTTTTGTTTGAAAATATTCTTGACCGCATTTGGAACTCAATCTTGTGCAACACTTTTGCAGAAAACCCTAAGATATCGACCCCACCGGCCAGACTGAAACGCCGACTCCAGACATGGGGTCAAAAGTCCAAGAAACTACAGCTCCTGAAACCCAGGATACATCACAAGGCCAACCGACTGAAAACCAGTCGGGTTCTACTGACTAAGCTCCTGAGCAAGAGCCCCCGATTGGAAACCAGTCGGGTGAAGAAAGGCGAGCTTATGACAACCAGGAGATTCCAGTTGAAGATCCAGTGCCAAATAATGAGGAAGATATTAATAAGGATCAATCAACTAGTGACGCCACTACACAAGAAAACCAAGGTGAATCAATTCCTGGCGCAAACGAAAACGGGCAAAGTCCTTCTCGCAAACGTCCTGACATAATCACTGGTAAGTTCCTCAATCACTTAGATCTCTGACTTTTAATACTTGTCTTGAAATCTTGCAATCTTGCTTCTTTTAGATCCAATATTTGGAGAGGACGAGGAAATCCCTTGAATCAAATCAGCAGAAGACTCGCTGCCTCCAGTCAAAACCCAATGGCGCGATGCTGATGGCCAGGCTCACGGGATTATGTTGAACAAACAAATAGAAGTCGAAGAATGTGACATATTGGTAGCCCGACTGACAGAATCATCCCAACTGCTAAATGTAAGCTTAAACCCTTTGCTCTTCAATTTCCACTTGATATGAAATCAGTTAACTTGTTCCTTGTTCACAGAGAATATATCCGAGATCACAAGCTAAGTCGGAGGCGCTAGAAAAGCTGGTGCCGCACCTGATTTCCTTGGAAAATATCCAGCAGGAGCTCAAAGAAGCCATGAAAGAAACCATAGCCAGTGAAACGGTGTAAAGGGCATAAATCAGCCAGCTACGGGATACCAACCTGGAATTCCGTGGTTCAATTGGAGGTAATAAAAATAACTTAATCTCATTGGCTAATTAATATTTTACTGCTAATTCTATGTCTTTATGTCTCATCTCATCTATCAGAAATAGAATCCCTTAAAGCCCAATTGAAGAAGGCTGAGAATGACAACATCAAACTAGAGACAGACAAGCCAAAGTAGTAGCTGAACTTGAAGGTAATCTTACTAACTCTGATTCTTAGTCCATCTCAAGGTATTGCAAATATATCTTAAATGTTTGAAACTTTGCATCTCACAAGAAAAAATCTCAAGCACAATTTGAAGTCTTTGCCTAGAGGATCAAGAAAGCTGAAAATATCAGAGATGATATAGCCAATGCAGCTACTCCGATCCTGAACGCGATCTTCCAGAATGGCTTGGGCTCGAGCTCAGAAGAAGCCCCTAAAATATTTGAGAAACTCAGAAGGGCTCCAAAGGCGTACCTGGATAACATCAATGACGCGGCTACTATGAGTGCAAGCCAGGCTCTTGCAATGACAAAGTCCTTGTATCCCCGAGTGGATATAAGCACTATTGAAGATGGCTTCGTTGACTGCACTACTGATGAGAAAGCCTTAGATCTGATAAATTAAGCTTAGGAGTCTACCAAGAAGATTACTACCGATGTTGCAGAAAACTTCCAGGGATAAATGCCCTTTGTATAAAACACTTGTAGCTTAACTTGTAAGATATCAGCTTATTTATGTTTGCGCTCTGACTTGAATCCAACATTTAATTTCTTAAAAATTCTCATCCAACTATCATCAAGCTTAAAACTTGATTAAGTCTTCAAAAAATTTTCAGTCCTTATCTACTCGACTCAGATCAAAGAAAAAACAATGATAAACCAAATATACACAAGTCATATGCAGAAGAAAATTTATACTTTACTAATATCGATAGCCCCCAACTGGTAACTCAAAAAGACGACTTACTTGAAATTGACAGTCGAGAAAAACAAAATACAAAAGATTAACTTTAAGTATAATAACGCCGAAAGTATTCAATATTCCAATAATTCTCCACAATTGATTTGTATTCACGCTTTAGTCGATAAGCCCTTGGCCGAGTGACCTCAGCAATTATGAAAGACCCTTCCCATAACGGAGACATCTTGTGCCTATCCTTCGTCGTCTGAATCTTTCTTAGAACCATATCACCAACAATAAACGCCCGTGATCGAACATTACGATTTTGGTAACGCCGAAATCCTTGGAGATACCTTGCCGACTGAACCAGAGCAGCTTCACAAGCTTCTTCCAGTCGGTTTAAGTCATTAACACGATCTTGGTCATAACACTCCTCATTGAAATTACGAACTCGAAGAGATTCAAATTTCATCTCACTCGGCAACATAGTTTTAGCCCCATAAACTAAAAAGAAAGGCGACTGACCCGTAGCCTGACTAGGTGTAGTTCGCAGCGACCATAAAACTGAAGGCAACTCTTGAACCTATCATTCGGCATAAGGGCGTAATCTATCAAAAACACAAGCCTTGATGCCTCGAAGAACCATACCATTAGTGCGCTCCACTCGTCCATTGCTCATAGGATGTGCAACTGACGCGTACCATATCTTAATCCCAAAGTCTTCGCAAAAATTCTTGAAAATTCCTCCTGTGAACTGAGTCCCATTGTCAGTAATAATCATATTCAGAATACCAAACCAGTGCACAATGTTGATGAAGAAATCTCAAGCTTTATCAGTCATAATCGTTTCAACTGGCTTAGCTTCAATCCACTTGGAAAACTTGACGATAGCAACAAAAAGATGTGTGAAACCTCCTGAAGCTTTCTTGAAGGGACTCACCATGTCAAAACCCCAAACAGCAAAAGGCCATGAAAGTGGAATAGTTTGCAACTCTTGAGCCGGGATATGAATTTGCCAAGCCAAAAACTTACAACCCTCACATGTCCGAACAACTTTATCTGCATCTGTAACTGTCGTGAACCAGAAAAATCTTTATCGATAAGCTTTTCCCATCAGGGTGCGTGCTGCAGCATGACTGGCACATATTCCCGAGTGAATATCCTGCAATAACTGTTGATCCTCCTTAGGAGTAACACATCTTAACAAAACACCAGACGGGCTTCACTTATATAACTCGGAATCAATCATAACATAACTTTGGCTACGACGTCGAACTCGTTCGGCTTCGTCTCGATCTTGAGGTAACTTTTGTTGAGTCAAAAACTTGATAAAAGACATCCTCCAGTCGGTATCAAGCATAGAAACTTGTTTGGTGATATCATCTTCAATAACTTCTTTCTTAGTAATAGTCGGCTCATGAAGGTGTTCAACAAAAATATCTGTCGGAGCAGCCTCTCGTCTGGATCCGAATTGGGCCAACTGATTAGCAGCTTCTTTATTATGCCTCAGAACATGAGATAACTCCATACCATTAAATTTATCCTCTAACTTGTGAACTTCCTGACGATAAGCAGCCATGTTGTCGTTCAAACAAAACCAATCTTTCATCATTTGATTCACCACTAGCTGAGAATTTCCTCGCACAATCATACGGCGAATTTCCAATGACATGGCAAAACGCAACCCATGAAGTAAAGCTTCGTACTTGGCTACATTGTGTGAGGCCGGAAAATGAATTTGAAAAACATACCGCAATCTTTCTCCAATCGGGGAAATCAGAACAACTCCAGCTCCCGTGCCGATAACTCTCTTAGACCCATTAAAATACATAGTCCAATACTCCAGCTTCTCTGTAGGTACATCTCCTTGACAACCGGTCCTCTCGGCAATGAAATCAGCCAAAATATGAGACTTAATTGATGACCGTTCCTTGAAGGTAATGTCTAACGCCATCAACTTCAAAGCCCATTTCACAATATATCTCGTGGCCTCCTGATTGTGAAGAACGTCGCCGAGTGGAAAAGATGTGACCACCGTAATCGAGTGACTTTGAAAATAATGAACCAACTTTTTGATGGTAATTAAAACTCCATATAATAATTTCTGTACCTGGGGATAGTGGGCTTTAGATCCAGCTAGCACCTCGCTGACGAAGTAGATGGGCCTTTGAACCTTCTGGACTCGACCTTCTTCTTCTCGCTCAACAACCAAAACCATACTAACCACCTGAAAAGTTGCCAACACATAAAGTAGTAAAGGCTCTTGTGGATGCGGTGAAGCTAGCACAGGCGGCGTTGTAAGAAAATCCTTGAAGTCTTCGAAAGCTTTTTGGGCTTCACGGGTCCATTGGAAATCGTCCGTCTTCTTGAGCAACTTGAAGAAGGGCATGCCTCGTTCTCCAAGCTTGAAAACAAATCGGCTTAAAGCTGCCATGCACCCAGTAAGCATTTGGATATCCTTCTAAGTACTCGGCGGCTTCATGTTCCATATAACACTGATCTTCTCCGGGTTGGCTTTGATGCCTCGATGAGACACCATGAAACCAAGCAGCTTCCCTGATGGTACTCCGAAGGTGCACCTTTCTGGGTTTAACTTCATCCTGAAGGCTCGAATATTTTGAAAGGTTTTCTCTAGATCAGCAATCAAATCTTGTCTTTGCTTGGTCTTGATAACAACATCATCAACATAAGCCTCCACGTTTCGCCCGAGTTGAGTCTACAAACATCGTTGAATCATGCGCTGATATGTGGCTCCTGCATTCTTGAGACCAAACAGCATTGTGATATAGCAGTAGGCTCCAAACGGGGTAATAAACAAAGTCTTCAAGCAGTCGGACTTCTTCAAGCTGATCTGATGATATCCCAAGTAACAATCAAGAAAACTCAGAAGCTCGCAGCCGGCGGTTGAATCAACGACTTGGTCAATGCGAGGTAGACCAAAAAGATCTTTAGGGCAAGACTTTGTTGAGATCTGTGTAGTCGACGCACATGCACCATTGTCCTGTCTTCTTCCAAACTAAAACTGGATTAGCCAACCAGTCAGGATGGTAAACTTCCCTGAAGAATCCTGTTGCCAAAAGTTTGGCAAGCTCCTCCTTGATGGCATCTCTCTGATTCTGTGCAAAGCGACGAAGTCGTTGCTTGATAGGTTTCGCATCCTCCTTAACATTTAATGAGTGCTCAATGACCTCTCTGGGAACACCAGGCATGTCAGATGGTTTCCACGCAAATATATCTTTATTTTTCTTGAAGAAAGGTGATGAGCGTGTTATCATATTTACAATTTAACTTTGCGCCTATTTGTTGACGCCGAATCCATTCTGCCGACGTGGACCCGGCGCGCGGACACACGAAGGCTTGGGAGATCTGCTTAGCTCCAGTGCAGGTCCTAAAATTGAAGAAGCGCGGGCATGCCAGTCAGTTTGATCCTGCCACTGACAAGATATGCAAAATAGCAGAACAGGAGGTCTATCGGACGATAGGTCGATAGGACGAAAATATATCAGTCGATAGGCCGATAGCCAAAACAACCGATCGGCCGATGGACCGATGGCACAGTTCCAGCCGATGCCGATACCAGCCGATGTAATTAGGGTTTCGAACCATCAGCCGTGTACTGAGCAAACATCTATATAGAGACGATCGGCTGACAATAACATGATGATATAGCAATGTGATATAGCATAATCCAAATATAAAATAAACATTGATCTGAAGATTAAAGCGCACATCGGCCAGAGGTCCGATGACATAAACTCTCAATAAGCAGATAAACAATAAATACTCTGTTGTCATCGGCCAAATCCAATCTATATGTAAAACTCTTGGGCCGATGCAACGTCCAGATAATTCACCGGCTGAAACCCCAGTGAAACCCTTGTTGGCAATCGACAGGCAGGCTAGAGATTACGGTTCTAATCACGACTTAGCGGCACTAAGTATGAAAAGAAACGCAAGATCTAGACAATCAAGCCCTCGACTGATTTTCGGGGTGGTGGATACCTTAGCCAATCTAATCTAGCGAGGCGATTTAGTCAATACTGACGTAAACCCTAAAGCAAATCTCGGCCGATAAGACTAAATCGAGAAGCCGAACAAGATTGACTAAGATATATGATAGTAGGTGCTTACGTTGACGAGATTAGAACGTCGAAGCCCTAGCCCCGACAGCGCAGGCAGCCATAATGAGACTTACCCCTCGCGGGAAGGGCATGAACTCGCCGAAGAAGATGAAAAGTAAAGAGTGGCGATGCGCCGAAGTTGTATTGATCGTGAGATAATTTTACATGAACCTTGGGTTTACATATTTATACCCATAGGCTAACAAAGATCCTAACATAATACGACTCAAACTTTCCTAAAGATAAAAGGAAAAAGATAAAGTCCGTATCGGACACTAACATCCTTTCCTAAAGATAAAAAGGAAACTAACAGACTTATCCTAATTAATAGATACAAGCCGCATCTCCTTGGACTCGGTCTTCTCTGGATAAGATCTTCCTGAATCTAACAAGAATCCGACTGCTGTTGGTGGTTGGTTTTAAGAAAACCCCCATCAGCCGATATAAGACTCTAGGCCGATACCAACCTTGAGCCGATATGGATCCTGGGCCGATGAGGACTTCGGGGCTTACCAAATTGTGGTGTTAACACTATTATAGCAGTTTTGGAGGGATCAGAAGGATCGAGTGGAATCTTCTTGGTCTTGGCGTCGCCTTCTCCCGACTTGGTCAACTTTTTAGCCGGAATTTCGCCTTCTCCAGATGTCGATGCGGCCAGTCGGACTTCCAGTCGGCCAAGTAATCTCTCATGAGATTGGGCCATGTCGCAACTCTCCTTGTCGTAGGTCAAGGCCTACTTAGCGTCACTACGCAGGGAAATAACCCCATGTGGTCCTGGCATCTTTATCATAAGATAGGTGTAGTGTGGAATCGCCATGAATTTGGCCAGAGCTGGTTTTCCGAGGATGACATGGTAAGCTGCTTTAAAGTCGGCAACTTCAAAACAGACATTTTTGGTGCGAAAATTCTCCCGAGTGCCGAAGGTGACTGGAAGAGTGATCTGCCCAAGTGGTGTAGACGACAACCCTGGAATAACTCCATGAAAAGGGGGCTGAGCTTGGCTTCAACTCGGATCTTGGAATCTGTATCTCATCCAGTGTCTCGGCGAAGAGGATGTTAAGAGCGTTGCCGCCATCGATGAGAACACGCTTGAGCTTGACATTGTGAATGATTGGGTCTAGTACAAGGGCATATCGTCCCGGGTGAACCACTCGATCAGGGTGATCCGAGCGGTTAAACGTGATAGCCACCTCCGACCATCGTAGATATTGTGGGACTTTAGGCTGGACTGCGTTGATTTCTCTGTCCGTTAGCTTCTGCTTCTGCTTCTGCTTTGACTCAGAGGCGAGTGGTCCTCCGAAGATATGGTTCAACTTAGTCTTAGGGTCTTGGAAAGGTTCTGAGCCGCCGTCTCCTTCGTCCTTCTTGTGCCCTAAAGTTGAGCCATCAGATGGCTTCTAGAGCTGAGCCGCGTACTGCTTGGCGAATTGCTTGTAGATGAAATAGTCCTTGACCGCATGCTTGTGATTTGGATGATGTGTGCATTGAGCGTTTATGATCTTGTCTTAGGTGCTAATGCATGGACGTTGTTGCTGATAGTTCAAAGTTATGGCCACCAGATCCTCGGGCTTACGCTTGCGATCTTTTTGGCCACCGTTGCCATTGCCGTTGTCCTTCTTGGGCTACCAGCTACTTCTTAACTGCTTGTCTTGACGTGATGCTTTGAAGGCGTCATTTGATTTGGAATAAGAATTGGCTGTCTCGAACATCTTCTTGATCGTTCTTGGAGGTTTACACCCAAACTTGCTAATAAGCAGCTTGTTGCAGACGCCCTTCTGGAAAGCTGCTATGATGACGTCGTCGGTGATATCTGGGATCTTGTTTCGCTTTTTCGAGAAATGTCGGATGTAATCTTTTAAGGACTCGTCGGGCTTCTGGATTACGTTGTAGAGATCGAAGTGTGTTCCGGGCCTTTCGAAGGTACCCTGAAATTAGCGATGAAGTATTCATGAAGTTTGCTCGAAGAGTCGATTGAGCCCCTTGGTAAGCTGGCGAGCCAATTTCTGGCTGAGTCGGCGAGTGCGACGGGTAAATAATTAGTCATGGCTTTGTTATCTCCTCCTGCTGCGTGAATTGCAAGGGTATATATGGTTAACCATGACTCAGAGTCGGTCTTGTCGTCATACTTTTCGATCCCGGTGGGCTTGAAACCACTCGGCCAATTCACTCGACGCAGGTTCCGAGTGAAAGCGGGTACTCCTTCGTCACTGTTGTCGGGTGACTGTCTTCGTTCTTCATGGTGAGCATTGTTGCGCTCACGGTAACGCCGGTCAAACACATCCCTTAGATCACTCGGCGCTGGCCCCCGAGAGTCACCATGGTAACTAGAATTGTCGCAGCGGATTCGGTCATGAACTGGTGGTCGGTTACGCTGTCTTTAATGAGAGTCGGCCGACTGGGCTTGACGTTTCCTATCTTCATGATGACGATGTTCGTTGGATTTGCCATGGGCCCTGCTGCGCTTCGACTGCTGGTAGTCTCTAAATCGTAGCGGCGGTAGGCGACTACCGTCAGGTGTCTCCGCAGTTGATTCAGCAATTTCCCGACTGGTTCCCATACCCAACGGAGCAGTGGCTACGACCATGGTCTTCACTTTGTTCAAGATTGGAGTTACGGTGAGTGGAGCTGCGTCGATGATGGTGTCGATGAGGGTAAGAGCTGCGACCGCGTTCTGTTGAGGTGTGAGGAAAATGTTGGTGTCGTCGACTCGGGTCTGAAGTATGGCATCGTGAGCAGTACGCCCGGCTAAAGCCAGATCTCATTTCCTCCTGTCGTTGTCCTCCTTGCGTTTGCGTTCCTCCTCCTTGCGCTTGCGCTCCTCCTCGAACCTAGCCCATTCCTCTTCCGTGACCCTCCAGGCGACAGCCGAGTCGGTTTCCCCAGCATCATGAAATGCAGAAGAAGAGCGGGGTGTAGTCGTCGTCGAAGTCAGAGCTGATGTGCTTGGTGTAGATGTCGTCGAAATCGTCGAAATCTGAAGAGCTAATGTAGTCGGCGATCTCGGTAGATGAGCAAGATCCAAGAGGTTGAAGCATGACGCCAATCTCCCTGGAGCTTGAATCCAGTGTCTTGCTGGAGAAGTCACATTTGGGAGTTGATGTAGGAGATTCTCCCGGGTGGTTTGAAGCCGACCTGAAAGAAAGAAGATTGAAGTAGGTTTCGGCGTCGTTTGGTAACCCAAACGGTGCCGAGTGGTTTTCTTCTCCCGACTTGTTTGAATCCGAGTCGAGGAGAGAAATCTTGCCGAGGCTATCGGTGATGAAGTCGAGGCTGCCGAAGTGGTACGCTTGTCTTGAAGGAAGGCAAAGTCATCAATGCCTGATGTAGATCCCATCGCGCTTATCGGCGAAAAAGCTTGTCGTACTCCTACCTGGCGCACCAACTGTTGAAACCTAATTTCGGCAATGAGAAAAGGGGTAGCGCACAAGCACCTAACACATGGGTTTAGAGACAAATGTTTATACAGGTTCAGGCCTTCTATAAAGAAGTAATACCCTACTCCTGTTTCGGGGATTGGAACCGTCGAGTTTATATTGATCTAACGATCGAGTTGTGTGTAGAAAAAAATCCACCCCTCAGGGAGCGTCATGTCGTCCTTATATAACTTTGAAAGACAGGTTTACAACATATAGACTTAACTACATACGGTATTGGTCTCCTAATCCTCATCTATAATATTCCCGACTCAGGACTATGAGTCGTTCCTTAATACATAAGAAAACGTAATACTTAAGTCCTAAATCGTTATATAATCATCATATAAAACCTATTCTCTATAACCAGTCAGATAAGGCAGCCGTATGGGTATGTGGTACCCATAATATCCACAAACTAAATTTATTCTTCAATATCACATTTCAAAGTTTTGGCATTTCAGAAAAAGAAGTGCTAGGTGGGCTTTGAGAAGCTTGAGAATTTTCGCATGACTGGAGCCACCCTCTCAACCAAACTCTAGATAGACGGTTGATGATCCATCCCGCTATATTTGTACTACTTAAAAGTAGAGTCGTCCGTCCTTCCTCCCCCGTGCTGAGTGCATACACGTGTTGGAGAAAAACAGAAAAATGAAAGTGGTTGCTAAAAAAATCATGTGTTTTAGATCCACACCCAGCTTATCCTCACTGGTATGGCCCAGTGGTATGGACCATTGCAATCCACGAGAATATTACTAGTCGTTCGATAAGAATAGGTCCATCCAAACCAGTTCCTTCTCATTCCACGATTCAAACACCACCTAAAGAAAATGATACCCCTGGTAGAATGATCATCTCTAACCAAGAAAAAATAATTGTAGAGGGAAAAGTATCATAGGTGTCAGGTAGAGTCGTGAGTCCACAACTTCACTTTAAATCCAAATTTCAACAAATATTATATACGCGTATATGCGTTTTCATAGATAATTAATGAGGGAATATGTAGATGGCATTTATATATACGAAGCGTGTGTTAGAGATCATATTCGTAAGTGTGTGAATGTGGTATGCGTGTGTAAGGGTGAAAAAATAAGCTTGACTAGTTGGCATAGTGGCTCAGTCCTAAATTGCTCATGTTGATCTATACTCTATTTACAATTATTTAATTTTGAATGCAAGCTATTGTCGCTGACAAGAATAT
This sequence comes from Oryza officinalis, assembly GCA_008326285.1. NCBI lineage: Eukaryota > Viridiplantae > Streptophyta > Magnoliopsida > Poales > Poaceae > Oryza > Oryza officinalis. The sequence goes on along the minus strand of BDMV01000003.1, from coordinate 22,387,910 downwards.
TTTGGGACGAAAGGGAATAGATTAAACTATAACAGAAGGAAGTAATAAGAATGACCATGTACCTCAAGGGTGTGTCGGCGTCGGAGAGACATGCATGCTACGGATACATCGATACTCTTGGTCTAATGCTTACCCTGACCTATATTTGGTCCTGTTCGTTTCTCATGAAATGATAGGATGAAATTTTTTATCTTCATGACATGCTTTTTAAACTGTTAAACGGTATGTTTTGTACGAAAACTTTTTATATGAAAGTTATTCTAAAATATTAAATAAATCTATTTTTTAAGTTTGTAATAATTAAAACTCAATTAATCATACATTAATGTCATCTTGTTTTACGTGAGACACTTAATCTTTATCTTTATCTTTATCTTCACGAAGTTAGTACATCACCAAAGTCCCATCTTGTATAGATGAAGAATTCCCTAACCTAATCCTATTCTCTATTTAGTGCAAGAGGGCCGATCCTGACCCATTCATGTTAGACCCATGACAGTTAATTTTCGCTTTTATCTCAGCTTGTTAACAAATATAGATGATAGAGAATAATATACAAATTAAACTATTAAGAAAAGCTCGATGAAAACTCGCTTTGGACATCGAGAAAAAGTTTATTTCCCTAACCCCTCCTCGAAATCTTCTACTCACTCTGTCTCAAATAAACTAACTTTTATACTTCAATATACATACACATTGATTACCAAATAAATTAACTTTTATACTTCAATATACATACATTGATTAGGGAATATACGAAGCTTACATTCATCCCAGTTCAACCCTTCCTATGTTTGAGCAATGGCTCAACTAGAAATGTCACATGCTAATTCATGTTTCCGCTTATTCTTCTTCCATCATCCATGAATTCAGTTAATATAGAAGTGATTATGGTCCTGTTCTAAACTCTAGTAAGATTTATATTTTTTTCTCGTTTTTCGTTAGCATGTTTTTCAAACTACTAGATGGTATGTTTCATGCGAAAACTTTTTAGAAATTGCTTTAAAATATCAAATATATCTATTTGTTAAGTTTATAATAATTAAAACTTAATTAATCATGTGTTAATGGTTTTCTCGTTTTACGTACGTTAATTTAATTTTTATTTTCATAAGTTTCAAACACCACATATACAATAATGTGGTCTTGCTGTCCCCACATGAGACAAATGCAACAAGAAACTCGAAAATAGCACAGGCTAGCTAGCCCTCTGGAAAGACTGTACATATATTGGCAGTTGGCAACTTGGCATGATTCAGAAGCACCAAACTGCATGAACACTGTTGTCTGAATCAGTATCTGCTGCTTCACCGGTGCTGCATTTTCTGTATTATCGATAGAATACTGTTCTTGCTCCTCCTCTCCTCCTCAGGATCCTCTCTTTTTTCTTTCATTTATTTTTAGGCTAAGTTCTTGTTCTTGGGCAGCGTTTTGTCCCACTGCATATGGACAGTCCTCTCCTCCCTGCAGGTTTTTGGACAGATCCAACTTCCAATCTCCAAGAAGAACCAAAATCACAGAATCAAGGTAGGACATAGTACACACTTGAACATAGCAGGATTAACAGCATTGTATAACTGCGATTCTAAGATGCAGAAACTGCAGCAATCCCCCAGCTCTTGACAGCTGGTGTGGTCTCCAGCTTGAGATGCCACTGAGGACAAAAGAACAGTGGCATCTGCCACCTGGGGAGCAAAGGAGGGGAGAAGAGGGGAGAGGAGAAAAGCATGGAAAAATTTTGTGATGTGATGTGAGCTGCGGATTCAACCAAACAGCTCCTCCCCAGCACATAAAGTTCGATGGACCATGGTGGCACCATCTGATTTTGATCCCTTCCTGCCGTCTCCAAAATTGTACTGGTTCACACTCTCCTTTCTTTGCCTTGTTCACTGAAGCTTTCAGATGATTGGTAATCTTAGCGAGTAAGAAATGGAGCATTAACTTCTCCTGGGAGTGTACTCATTATTCAGGCCCAGCGAAAAGAAAGTGCTCGTTATCTAGTACTCCCTCCGTTATGCCACAGCGATAGATGAATGAATACCTGTTGCCGTCATTTCTTTGCCGACGAATACATTCGTACTACTTCATCCGATTCATATTACAGTCGTATGGATTTTTTTCTAATCAATTTTTTTTAAAATGTAACTAAATTTATAAAAAAATATAACAATATTTTAAACACAAAACAAATATATTATCAAAATATGTTAAATATTAATTTTAATGAAACTAATTTAATGCTGTAAATGTTGCTATTTTCTTTTATAAATTAAAGAAGTTTGACTAAAAAAATCAAAACGACTTATAATATAAAACACGAAAGGAGTACTAACAAAGATATACAGTAATAGTAACTAATCTCGGTAAAAGTTTTATAACAAACATAAGTAAATACTAAGGAAGCGTTAGTTTAGAATGAAAAAAACACTTGTTTTGTTTTTCATGCGCAAGTTTCCAGAACATTTGAATAGTATGTTTTTAAAATTTTTCTATAATAATGTTGTTTTAAATATTATATTAATTTATTTTTCAAATTTAAAGTAACTAATATTTAATTAATTATATAATAATAACTTATCTCATTTTACATATTTTTCAATCATTTTTTCCTTGCGATTAACCCTCCTCTAAAGATTACAATCTACTACACCGATCAAACACCCCTCGTTCCGCGGCGAGTAGAGATGGCAACAGGTACATACCCATCGAGTTCCCTTGTCCCATACCCATACTCACGATGACTAAATATTCCCGTTTAAATACCCACACCTGTCACGGGTACAAAATTGTCCCCATACCCATACCCGTGCGGGTAACGGGTACCCAACGGGTACCCATACCCATTTAATTGAATTGTATTACTTATAGTTTTATACTATAATTAGTCGTATTAAAACTGTAAACCATCGATATTTTCTCCAACAACAATGCTATTAACATTATCGTTCAAAGGCGAGTAAAAAAACTCTACAACCACATTACATAATCAATAAATCAAATAATAATTTCATATAACTAGACTAGAACAATGCTTAAGAGGTGAAAGAGGTTTTATGCTATGATTTGGTAGTCGTTGGGACTTATGTTACTCGTAGTTTTAGGCTTAATCTACGGGTTTTTTCACCCACGGGTTGGTGAGTATGAGTGGATAAAGAACGGACTCATACCCACGTACCCAACGGGTAAGAGTTTTTGCCCGTTAGTAGACCCATGGATATAAGAGTTAGAACATAATTAACTCCTAATAAAATAAAAACCCATAAGGTATCGGGTCGCGGGTCCCATTGCCATCTCTAGCAGCGAGGCGAGAGCCATATACTACTGGTACAGCACAGCTGTTTGTTTGTTGCGCTTTTACTCCGGGCTTTTGACTAGGCGAGCAGGGCCCCGCAGAAGGGTGGGACCCACATATCAGTGGCCGCAGGCAATAAGTGGGCGCCGCGGCGGCAGCGAGAAGAGCGTGCCGCTCTCTCTCCTCTAGCGCGCTGCACCAACGCTAACGCAACAACAGTTTACTGCGGCTCTGCCCTCCGTTTCCTCGTTTTAAACGCTTCCCCTCTCCTTGCCCATCCTCCTCCACTCCCCGCCGCATTGCTACCGTCTGAAATCTGAATCATTCATCAGTTCGTCGCAGCGCCGACCACTGGATCAGGTACGGTACAGCGCCCGCCCTCGCTCACTTTGTGTTTGAGTTTGAGGCTTTTCGCCTGTCAAAAATGTTTTTTTTTCCTCTTCCTTCCTTGTGTCGGCTGTTCTTGTTAACCCTGCTCTGTTTGTGTTTGTTTTCTCTCCGCGAGATTATTGCGTTCCGCTTTGTTCGGATTGGTGGCCGCGCCCTGATTATATCTGCGTGTAGTTCTTTCACCCCCGTTACTTGAAGATCCTGAAAATTTTGGCATTCTTGGCGTTTCCTCGCGCATTTTAGACCTTCAGGCTTCAGTTATTGAACTCGATTATGGTCACAGCTCACAAATCTTTCTGCACAACTCTGTGTGATGCTCTTAGGTTGCCGCCGTGATGCCTTTGTGCTGATCTTTCAGTCTAATAGGTTATGTTTCTAACCGAACTCCCAGCGCACTACTGTTTGGAAGCGGTGAAGACCGGAAGAGAGAATCCCTCAGGGGAAAAAAAACTTTTCTTTTTTGCTTAAACCCTAAGGACAGGAAGAGCATTAAGGCTGATATGTTAGGTTTGATCTTTTTGTTAGCTTCTACGTTTCTCGTTTCTGCTGAAAATAGTGGATCTAGTATTGGTAGATTGGTACCACCATTCTACTGCCATGGTTACATTTGGGTAGACTAGCGCCATACGCACGGTGACACTGGTTTTGATGCGCTTTTAGGTGGATAGAAAGATGTGAACCGTGAGCTCTTGCGAAATCATGGCCTAACATTGGTTTTGGAGGGGCTTGCCAGTAATCGATTGTTCGCCGGAACTAAAAAAATGTGGTCGCTTTAAGTGGGAATTAAACAATTGTGCACCAACCAAGATCTTGTAGTCAGTAAACAATGCTGCAAAGCCCGGGCATGTGCAATCACTCCGGCTCATCTCCCCGCAAGCATCTCCTTGCCAGTGCGCTTCCCCTAGTTCACATTTTAGTTTGTTTAGAGTGGTTCAGGTTTGCCTTTTCTTTGCTTCGCTTTTCCTTTCACCTTTGTTTAGTGGTATCCTCTGATCAGGCAGCCTTTTTTTATAGTGGCCATTTCCTTACTTGTTGCACTATGGCAGCCTGAGAGCCTTGTGCAGTGGTAAGGCTGCTGCATTTTTATCCCTAATGGGGATGAAATTGATTTCAATCAATGATTAGCTCAAACTGTGTGTAGCTGTGTAAGGCTGCAATTATCATTTTTTAGATAATGGAAAAGTGTAAGGCTGCAATTGTCTAGCCTCTGACTGCTTGATTTTCGAGCTTAAGCATGCAGTGTCCCACACTACTTAAGAAACGGTAGCACTACTAAAGTTGTGTGTGGTAATCGCGGGCACCAAACTGAACACCCCTTAGCAACTATAGTATTTATGTGCTGGATTGAATTTAGTTCTTGGTAAGCATACTGCCATACTTTAGTGTTCTATTCAAGAAAGTAGTGCAGCATGCACGAGGTGATATGCTCATCTATGTGGCTAGTATTGAACTATTTATGTTTTTTTTTCTATCTTTCCTTCTTGCCTCATCTATCTCTGCTTTATTGATGCCTTTTGTCTTTTACACGTCGACCCTATCATTTCAGATTAACTCTCCTTTAGTTGCTTTGTTTCGGTGACTTTTGATCGCATATTTTAGTTGAAATTAAACTAGCGCCGTTCTTTGGAAGTAGAATTCTTGTCCCTTGTGGTGATTAGATATTGGTGGTTTTATTCCCATGATTTACGCACTGCTTTGTGCTGATAGAGAATCTCAGAATCACCTCTTTGGTGAGTTACAAGGCTCAGTAAAGTGATTGGCTGTGAGGCCCTCATAGAGGAAAAACATGCAGGGTTCCCTACATGTTTTGTAATGATTCGCACTGACCAATTTGGCAGGATAACACCTTTACTAGCATTCTTTAGCTTCTTTTGTGAAAGAAAGCAGACTGAACTAATTTGGACAAGAGTTTTTTTAAATCATTAGGCTTTGATGGGTCCTTTTTTCTTTTGATAGTACTTTGGTCTTTTTCTTGGCATGAGCCTCTTGTGGGGCAAACTGCCAGCTTTATGCTTCCACCCCACAGGCATGCTTGTCTGCATAAGTGCATAGCTGCATTTGAAGATCATGGAATGTGCTTCCTTCTGGACTCAGCACACACACATCTGTCGTGATTGCTCGTATTGCTATATTCTCTTGAGAGTTTATGAGTTAAAAGACACAATTAGAGTCATGTTTACAGTTCTACTGTTACTTTTCAAGATTTTAGCACTGACGTTTTCCATTTTCATTGCAGCAGGACTGGTAGTTACTATGATATAAACAGATGCTGATATTGTTCATTTAGTCCAGTTGATTCAGAGACACCTCTTATGGGCTATAAAATTTTTGAGGGTTCTTTGATTCTACTGTCGTTACTTCTTTTCACCTCATTGGTCGCGGCAGACATCGCCTCTGAGATGCAAGCGCTCCTTGCTTTTGCCTCTGCAGTCTACCGTGGCAACAAGCTCAATTGGGATGTAAACATTTCATTGTGCTCATGGCATGGTGTAACTTGCTCGCCGGACCGATCACGCATATCTGCCCTTAGGGTACCAGCTGCTGGCCTGATTGGTGCAATTCCTCCAAACACTCTTGGCAGGCTTGTCTCCCTCCAAGTGTTAAGCCTGAGATCTAATCGTTTGATTGGAAGTATCCCATCTGATATCACCTCACTTCCTTCTTTGCAGTCCATATTTCTTCAGGATAATGAACTGTCAGGAGATTTGCCTTCTTTTTTCTCCCCAACCCTTAATACCATTGACCTATCCTACAACTCCTTTACAGGACAAATCCCTGCAAGTTTGCAAAATCTTACCCAATTATCTACCCTGAACTTGTCAAAAAATTCTCTCTCTGGACCTATCCCTAATCTCAAACTTCCAAGCTTAAGACAGTTAAATCTGAGCAACAATGAGCTGAATGGCTCAATTCCTCCCTTCCTTCAAATATTCTCAAATAGTTCATTCTTGGGGAACCCTGGATTGTGCGGGCCACCTTTAGCTGAATGTTCTCTTCCTTCACCAACGTCCTCACCAGAATCTTCATTACCACCAACAGAAACATTGCCACGTCGTGGGAAGAAAGTAGGTATTGGCTCTATAATTGCAGCTGCAGTTGGGGGCTTTGCTGTATTTCTGCTAGCTGCTGCGATATTTGCCGTGTGCTTTTCTAAGAAGAAGGAGAAGAAAGACGATGGAGTGGATAACAATGGTAAGGGTGCTGATAATGCAAGAATTGAGAAGCGCAAAGAGCAAGTCAGTAGCGGCGTCCAAATGGCCGAGAAGAACAAATTGGTTTTCTTGGATGGATGTAGTTACAACTTTGACTTGGAGGATTTACTGAGAGCTTCTGCCGAAGTCCTTGGTAAGGGGAGTTATGGGACTGCCTACAAAGCTATACTTGAGGATGGCACCATTGTGGTCGTCAAGAGGCTAAAGGATGTTGTGGCAGGGAAGAAAGAATTTGAGCAGCAGATGGAGCTCATTGGGAGGGTAGGCAAACATGCAAACCTTGTGCCTCTTCGCGCTTACTACTACTCAAAGGATGAGAAGCTTGTCGTCTATGAGTATGTTGCCACTGGCAGCTTTTCAGCCATGTTGCACGGTATGCTAATGTCTTTCAGTACTAAATGTTTTACATTTTGATTTTTGATATTGATCAATTTTGCCAAGTAGAAATCTAATAATCTATGATGTATCAAAGCTAATTTACATGCACAAAATGCAATGCAAGTATGCAACCAAAAGTTCTTTCTCATTTTTCTCACAAACTTCTGATTAACAGGTATTAAGGGTATTGCCGAGAAGACCCCATTAGACTGGAATACCAGGATGAAGATTATACTTGGAACAGCGCATGGTATAGCACACATTCACGCAGAAGGCGGCTCCAAGCTCACCCATGGCAATATCAAGTCAACCAATGTACTCCTCGACCAAGACCACAACCCCTACGTCTCAGACTATGGGCTGAGCGCCTTGATGAGCTTCCCCATCAGCACATCCCGGGTCGTTGTCGGTTACCGTGCTCCGGAGACCTTTGAATCCAGGAAATTCACTCACAAGTCTGATGTTTACAGCTTTGGTGTTCTCCTTATGGAGATGCTGACTGGAAAAGCCCCCCTTCAGTCGCAAGGACAGGACGATGTCGTCGATCTACCAAGGTGGGTGCATTCCGTGGTCCGGGAGGAGTGGACCGCTGAGGTGTTCGACGTCGAGCTGATGAAGTACCTGAACATAGAAGACGAGCTGGTTCAGATGCTCCAGCTCGCAATGGCTTGCACGTCGCGGTCCCCTGAACGTCGCCCGACGATAGCGGAGGTGATCAGGATGATCGAGGAGCTCCGGCAGTCTGCTTCAGAAAGCCGCGAATCCTCCAACGAAAATGTCAGGGAATCCAATCCCCCGTCGGCGTAATGCCCGACGAGCTGTGTGATTTGGTATGTTTGCAAGTTGCTGCCATTCATTTAGATTTAAAAGCTGGTCATGATGACCTCTTGAATGTAGCCAGAAGCTTTCAGCACTGGCACTATGTAGAAGCATTGCATGATGTGCAAGTTAATTTGCTGGGTTCTTGACCTTTATGCACATGTTGTGCCCAGGTGTTGGTAACTTGGGTTCATTAGAAATTGTCACTAGGGAGTCTTTTTCTCTGGGAAAGAAAGATCAAGGTAGAGGAGACAGCGTGATTGGCAGTTTAGTTCGTTTCTGTGAACATCCATTGATGTCTTTGCGGCTGTCTATCATCGCTATGAAAAATTGCAAACGAGGAAGCCAAAGTAACAGTTGACATCCATAGGACCAACACTAGGACAACAACGGGATAAAAGTGCGGCACCAGAGATCAACAATACCCGGGGCAAACGTTAAATCAGAGACACCAAGAAGTTCAAATTTGACAACACGTATAGCAACCATCCAATCAATGCAGTACATCAGATCCAAATGGCCAACTTTCTTCAAGATTCATGGTCATTGTTCAATGCATTAAACATCTGTTGGAATACCAAAAATGTTCAGTTTCTGTAAAATAAATATGGTCAGTACACCACCCCACATGGTCAGAAAGACCTCTTGTGTGTATAACTGGGAACAAGAACTTCTGCTGCCCCTAAAAAATTGGCAGGGGAGGAAGAAAAACTGGTAGTGACACGAGCACCCTACCAGAACTGAACAGAGGTTCCGTATCTCTGTTGATTTCAGTGCATCCATCGTACACATCCTCACAATCTTAGTTAAACAACTGTGTGAGCAGAATCAAAGAAAGGAAGACTCCTCTTTCCAAAAATAGAGATCTCAAGCTGCTTGATGGTATTAATGGAGAATTACTTCTGGTTCACCAAATCAGCACCACTGACATACCTAGCAACAAATGAAATCAACCGGAATGGAGCACCGACAATGGGAGCATCAGAAAATGGAACCTCCTCTGCCTCATCATCTGCTACTAGTGGCCGTGGGTCTTCCTCATGAATCTGTATATCATCTAATGCAACTGGCAGAATTTCTTCGCTTGTTCTTGGTTCATCAAAATCTTGCTTTGACCCTTGATGTGCATTCACATCAATGAGGCCCTGGGAAGCAACATCATTGATTGTTGTTTCTGGAAGTCGCATTGGAGCTTCTAGATAATTACTAGCATAGGCATTGCTAGGGCTGCTGTTGATTGGACTGTAGTCATTCACAGAAGTAATTGCTGCAGAACTGCTTACACTTCTATCAACAATCAGTTCATTACCCTGCAAGGAGAAAACAATTATGTTGTATACAAATATGTACGAATTTCGGCGTAGCATGTATGAGAAATTCTCAAGAGAGCAAGGGGTAATCAAACACAATCCATGGTAACAAACTGTGATTTACAGACATTTGATATTCTGTCACACGGCATGCCAAGACTTGTACTTCTACCAAAACCAATAGCCTTGCTTGTTGAGAACTGCGCTGATCAAAATCTGTTTAATCCATCACATTACTTTCAAAGACCTCAATTATCATGTCTCCATCTTATGCACTAGAATCTGGAAGGACAAGTGCTTTATGCACAAGAGGCTACTGATATCAAGTGGTATTTCTCCCCAGGCAGATCCACTGGAGTGTATAGCGTCTACCAAATTGGACAGGTAGTTATATACAAATACAAAAAGGAATGTTCTGCATAACATTTACCATTTTAGTCATGGAGGCTTCAGTAAGAGCAGCCTTTGCTTCAAAGACTCCTAATCTTGATGCCAGTTCATCAAAACCTTTTACCAACCTCTGGCTTTCCTCCACAGTATTGTTTGAAGCTTCCTCCAGCACCTTCACCTGCCAGACTTTGTTATTAAATAGTAATATCAGACGATATAAGCAGAACTATGTCTAATGCTGCAAATGAAAACCAAAGCACCGAAGCTTTAAATCCGACATATTCAAATCCTCACGAATAAACCATGAAAGTTTTAAGTACATATGATTGAACACCTTTCTAGAGAGGACAAATGTTTGACCACATGTTGCAGATTGCATAATAAACAACAACCTATCAATCTTAGATTTAACTAATCATTTGCTTGCTTGACTCTAACTGGATGCCATACATTAACTAAAAAGAAAAAAAACAAATAGTTGGATTTGTAGTTCATACCTGTACCAGCAATGCTTTATTTGTCTCCTCCAGTCCACTTAATCTTTCTTTAAGAGAAGTCTGAAGAAAAGGAGCAACATGTCAGCCAAAAAACAGATAGGAAAGGTCTTTGGATGCATTTGCCACAAATATTAAATAAAAGTTGCAACAGAACAAGTGATTCATGCATTACCTCCTGATGAGTTAAGGCATCATTGATGACCTCTATGGACCTGACTTTGTAATCCAAAGCTTCCTGAATGAAATCAGAGAACAACATTTACAGCACGAAGCCACGAACAGATAACAACAAAAGGAGAAACACAGCGGTGTTGAACAGTTTTAACAAAATTTAAGCCTGACGTACTTCTAGTTCCCACGTGAGAGGGGCTAAAGACACTTCAAATATCAGGGGGAAGTTAATGTAACAACAAAAAAAAGTAATACAGACACTTTGGGTTCTATAGTATCAAGTGAAATGAAAGAGGTGATTACTATCAGGAATGTTTGTTTCTGACCACACTTGGGCAAAAAGAAGTGTGGAAACTGGAAGGCCACATCCTTTCTCACAATTATTAGTTACCCACCCTTGCGGCAAGATTGGAAGTGTGGCAGGACACAACTGTGGCCATGAATCAAATGCCAGCCATACTTGGCGAAACTTTCCTAACTTAGCTGTGAAGTATCGTAGTGAAGAAGACATAATTTGTTTTTCATAGAGGCATAAAAACACAAAGTGGAACTAAAATTCATCTGCAAAATTCAGAACTCCTGCATATAGGTAGGACTGGTATGTGTACCCACACAAGTAAAGAAATTAGTAGAATAAATAAATATATACCTCCTTCTTAATCAGCAGATCGTACCCATTCTGTAGATTATTGAGCTTTTCCTCCAAACGGACCTAGAGATTCGATCAGAAGACAATATTTTAGCTAGAATTTTAATTCATATCACCTGTCCATTCACTTTGCGACATGGCAGAAAATCTTGGGTATGAAGAGTAAGGTAATTTTTTCAGCTATATTGGTTGAATGAATCACATGTGCATCCAGGATTCCAGGGCATAAACATACCTCATTCTGTGCACGATGATCCACTTTGTTATGCAACTTTTCAAGCTCACTCTCCATGGAGCTCTGCAGGAAAAAGAATGAGAAAATGTTTCTTACATGACATTTCTACGATGGCCAAAATGGCATTTGTTCACATTTTGCAACAAACCATTTGATCCAAAGGTACAAACATGTAGACACAAAATAATGTACCAAACATGCATTATAATTTGTACACTTAAGTCTTTAACATGCAAAACAGCAAATGTCATGATCAACAAATGGAGATGCCTGATTGAGGAAATGTATAGATAAAACAGATGCTTCATTTGGCAAAGCACAAATCACAGGATAAACTTTGTTAGATTTTGGAGAAGTTAATCTAACATTGTTTCACATATATCTTCTTGTTTCTGTTTATCAGCACAGGAAGACTGAGTGTTGGACCATGAATTATTATCAAATAAAATTTTGTGGTGTCGGGGCAACCCTCATAGTTTAAAAAATTTCATGAAAGTAGGAGGTTGGTATGGAGATATTTAGATTCTATACATAATTTGTATCATACTAAGGTACCAAAAGTATGTTTTAGAGCAATTAGCCAACATCAATGGTATAATATACTATGCATACATATTAGTGCTATGTGTGTCAACCACAAGCACCGATAGCCAGATACAAACCACTTTTTGATGCCACAAACTCTTCTCATCTTCCAACTTCTTTATTGTATCATGTAATTTATCCTGCATTGCAATGTCTGAGGTTAAAAGATGACATATGATTTGAGAAACATGACAACAGGTAAGGCAGTGACGAGCTCAACCATAGGTGCGTAGGAAGAATGGTGAAGTGGTTGCAATGCAACCAGACAATATAGGGAGGAGACTAAGAAAACAAGAGGCAGCAATGATAAGAAAATATGGGCAATGGGGAGAAAAAAGGACACCTATATGGTCTTAGTTCACTGTGGATGATTGTGGCTGCAGGTAAAACTAATCCAACAACATGGAAGCATGCCCAAGTGATATCAAAGCACCCGTTTTTTTGCATTCCCAAAAGAAAAATCACATTGCCAACTTTTAACATTAATGCCAATCCTACTATTTAATGTATTGTTGCACAGTAAAGAATCTAATACAAAAATACTTTGTCAATTCAAGTGGTAGCAAAAGCTGCTTCCACTAAGGTTTGTAAGCTATGACACTATGCATAAGAACACAGTAAATTTATAATTTAATAATTCACAGTTACTTACAAGCTTTGCTTCATATAGTCTCTGCATGTCAAGCTCCACGGTGGAATCTGACATCTCAACACTCCTCTGATCAGCATGGGCTGTACTACTGACTTTATGATTTCCTTGTGCCATGGCAGGCTCAAGGTTCGGAAATGGAATCCCCTCTCCAACAGAAGACATGACATCATCAGTGTTTGTGCTACCATGATTTGCCTGTCGATCTTGCTCATGATTCTGGTACTGAGGAGCTTCCTCTCCAACAGTGGACATCGCATCATCAGCATCAGTGCCATTATGATGGTCATTAGGGGCTGACTCATGATTGTGAGACTGAATGGCAGCCTCTGCAGTGCTGGACATTACATCACCAGTGTTCTTCCCTTGGTTCCCCTTCTTCTTCTTGTTCCTCTTCTTTTTAGCATCCATCTCCGGTTGCAAACCCAAGCCCTAACAATACTTTATCTACCTACTAATACAACAAAAGATATCAACTAACAACCACATTTAGCCGATAAGCTGTTTCATCAGGTAAATGTCATGTGCTAAAGACGGATAGGCAATCTATTACTGACAAAAAAAAAGTTTGTGCACCAGTTTTAGCTCCCAACATCATAAATAAAAAAACCACTTGCAATTAAAACAAATCTGATATCTCTACGATAAGCACACCAAAGTAAACATCCCATTTTATTGAACTGATGCCAACACAAGGCCAGAAATTCTAGCTGGGAATCCTTGCGCTACAGACGAAATCACTAATTCGAAGCCGGCGAGATAGACAACCGGAACCATGTCCATTCTATATAAACAAAAGCATCAACCCAGAAAACTAAACCGCTATAAAAATTTACAGAGGGGCACTGCCCTAAACAAGACCAGTTAGAAAAGTATCGAGAAACGCCGGTGGAGCGAGAGCTAACCCTAGAACAGCCGCAGGCCGCAGGCCGCAGCCTCCGCCCGCCACGAATCTGGGAGGTTGGGGATTTGGGGTGTGGAGGAGGGGGAGCTCTCACGAGAAGACTTTTTGGAGAAGCGAGCGGGGTGGAGATCTGCGTTTTGTGAGCCTCTTGGGAAGGAGGAGCGCGGAGGCGTAACTGCCGGTGGCTTGTCGCAGGCGGCCACGCGCGGCGCGTCGCTCGCTCGCCTTCCCTTGCCGGCGCGGTGGCCGGTGCGACCCTGCGCGCTACACGTGGCATGTCCGAATCTCGTGGCGTGAAATGGGCCTGGGCCTTCTCGGCCCAGCCAATAGCGCTTACCCTACTCGGCCCATCACACGCGGCCTTCTCGGGAGCCGCCTCTCTCTCTCTCTCTCCCCAAAACCCTCGCCTCTTCCCCTCCAGGCTCCTCCCACTAGCTTTCTCCACCGCCGCTCTCTTCACCGCAGCGGCGCGGCGCGCAACGCCCTCCGCACGCAACCCTAGCGCTCCATGGCCCCCGCGGATGGCGGGGGCGAGCAGCCGCACAAGGCGCATCGCCAGCACAAGTCCGGCGCGAAGGCGCGGAAGAAGAAGGGCAAGGGCGGCGGCGACGGCGACGATGACGGCGGCGAGAAGAAGAACCCTAAGGTACGCACGGGCGCACGGCCAAGTGAAGGAGCGTCCTGTTGGATTCTGTCTCTTGGGGGTGTGAGACCGTGAGCTTCCATGGATTAGGATTTTGACGCTTTGGCGAGTGTACTATCCGGGTGGCTGCAGGAGGTTCGTTTAGGTGATGATTGAGTGTACTATCCGGGTGGCTGTTTTTACTTCATGGGGATGTGCTGAGTGGTTCCAACTTATTCAGGAAGATACTCATCTCGCTTATCACGATGAAGTTTCCTATTCTCATTTTCTATTGGAGAAGTTGGAACCATACTAATTTGTGCATCTGATGCAAGTCGTACAGATTGAACATTGTAATCTGTGTTTAGGTAAATATGTGCTTACAGCGTTGCTCTGTATTCAGTTCAGTGTTGTAGTATGTGCTTAAAATGTAGAATTAATGATAGCATTGAGTAAGTCCTCGTTTTAGCAAGCTAATGCAATAGAATATAACATTTGTTTGTTTGTTTGTTTATGCTATGGAGATAGTTTCTGCCGTATATATGTGGAGATAGTTTCTGCTGTATATATGTGCAGATAGTTTCTTCCGTATATATGTGGAATTTTATGGGTTTGGTTGGGGGGTCATGTGGTCACTGATTATGATCCACACTTTCTAAAGTAAAATGGCAAATATTCTCCTTAAAAAAGGACATGGTTAGATCTGTGTAACTAATGGTTCTTTACACTGTGCAAACGAACTCAACAACTCAAAAATGGTTCGTATATCTGTTTAACCTTTTCCTTCTCTAGTTTTGGAGTATTTATTTTAATAGGTTACCATTCCTTGTCTCAGGCTTTTGCCTTTCAGTCAGCTGCAAAGGCCAAGCGTCTACAAGCACGATCAGCTGAGATTGAACAACGCCGACTTCATGTGCCAATTATGGATCGCTCAATCGGTGAACCACCACCTTTTGTTGTTGTAGTTCAAGGGCCTCCGCAGGTATGCTCTGGTACCTGGAGAAGATGATGGCTGTGTATTGTTCTCTGATCATTACATTATTTTTCAGGTTGGGAAGTCGCTGCTGATAAAATGTCTAGTAAAGCACTACACGAAACAAAATTTGTCTGAAGTCCGTGGTCCCATCACTGTTGTGTCAGGTTAATGAACTCTCTGAACCTTTTACTTGAGGATAATCTATATTGTTCTTCTGAACAATTGAATCATTGTGAAGATGTGAAGCTTATTATGTATGCATTTTTTTTGTCATGTGCAGGTAAAAGTAGACGGGTACAGTTCTTAGAGTGTCCAAATGATATCAACGGAATGATTGATGCTGCTAAAATAGCTGATCTTGCTCTGCTGCTTATTGATGGGAGCTATGGATTTGAAATGGTATGCTGTTGAAGCCTATATTTTCACAAATATTTCTAGCTTAGGATGTAGTCTGAAATGTGTTTTTTTGGCCTTAGGAGCGCATCCCCGATAAAGATTTCATCTTATATAATTTGGCTAAAGTTTCATTACTAGCATTTAAAGTGCTGTCTATTAGTACTAGCTTAGGATGTACTATTTGTTATGCTGATCTATTAAATGCTTTCTATCCACATGATCAATTCCATTTATGCTTTCTTGTACTACTGGTACCTAAATGACTGCTTGTTTCCAGGATACATTTGAGTTCCTTAATATTATGCAAGTTCACGGATTCCCCAAGGTGATGGGAGTCCTAACACATCTTGATAAGTTTAAAGATGTAAAAAAACTAAGGAAAACTAAGCAGCGCCTGAAACATCGATTTTGGGCTGAGATAAAGGAGGGAGCAAAACTTTTCTACTTGTCTGGTCTCATCCATGGAAAGTAAGTTGCCATAAAGCTGGTATTTATTCCTTCAGACTTTTAGTTTGTACTCCCTCCGTCCACAAATTTAAGGGATTTTGAGGTTCAAGTTTTGTACATAAATATATGGGATTCTAGAGTACTACTTCCTCACCGAACAACCCATCATTTAATTTTCAACCAATCTTACCCCCAACCACCCCTCATTTAATAAAGGACATCACAATCTTTTCCCTTCATCCTTAAAATCTCTCGAAAATAACCTGGAATCCCTTATATTGTGGATGGAGGGAGTAGTTAATAACTGAAATATCGATCGATATTCTTATTAATAAGCAAATCTATGCTGATTTGAGCTCACCATATTAGTAGGGAGTTACTATGCATTATCTTCATGCTGCAGTTATAAGTGAGAATGCTTGTTTCTATCTTTGGTCATTTAGTGTAGAAGTTTCATGTTTTTTCATGTGCAGATACACGAAAAGAGAAGTCCATAATCTTGCAAGGTTCATCTCTGTTATCAAGCCTATCCCACTGAGTTGGAGAATGGCACATCCTTATCTGCTAGTCGATAGATTTGAAGATGTAACTCCTCCAGAAAGTGTGCGCTTGAACAGAAAGTGTGACAGGAAAATAACATTGTATGGTTACCTTCGTGGCTGTAATATGAAAAGAGGGACAAAGGTGTTTTTCATCATCTCTTGAACTTATTATTAAACTAGGACTTCACTTCATTGTGCCAAGAAGCACAATTATTCTTTGTAGCAGATAGCTGCTATTCAACTTGTTACTTAATAGTCCATGATTTTGGGTCACTAGTTGATTTATTTAAACAGCCATAGTAAGTATGTCAAAATTGAGGGCGAAGATAATGGCATCTTATTTTGCTAGAAGCATGAATTTACTGTCAATGAACCTGCTGAATCTTCAGAAATTGTTCAATTTTGAAAATGAGCTGACAGAATGTGTGGCACTGGCTACATTAATTATGCTTCAGTCTGGTTGACAAAAGTGAAGCTAATTACTTTTACTTTCTGTGAGGAGAAATTATAAGTTCTTTCATCTCTGACTATAGTGCCCTAAACTTTTGGATAGTAAAACACACAATTATCTGTGCAGGTTCATATCACAGGGGCAGGTGATTTTAGCTTGTCTGGGGTAACAAATTTGGCTGATCCTTGCCCTTTGCCATCAGCTGCAAAGAAGAGAGGACTACGTGACAAGGAAAAGCTGTTCTATGCGCCAATGTCTGGCCTTGGTGATCTACTATATGACACGGATGCAGTTTATATAAACATCAATCCTCATCTTGTTCAATTCTCAAAGACTGATGAGAATGATGCATCTAAAAAGCAAGGTACTTTTAAAGTATTAACCATTCATACAAGATACGAAGCACTTCATTCTTTCATCCTATTTGCATTTGGAGTTTCTTGAAGTATGCTGTTTAGGATGATAATGTCCTGAGGAATGTGCAATTCATGAACATATAGACAAGACTTGCCAGTTGAAAACTCAGTTCACTTATGTTTTCTTGTCTATTTAATTCTTTGTATAGTGGCTTGCAACTCGAAAGAATGTTTTGGTTTTGAAAGTTTTAAGTGTTTTCTGAGTTTGGATTTGAAAGCAAGGCTCACACTGTTACTGTTACACTTGTTCCTTGTGCCTTGAAGAGATCTTAGCTAATTAAAAAAAATCTAAGAGTTAGCTAATTATAGTATATGTCTGGTTTCATATATTACATTTATCATGCCTACGATTTTAGCTTGCCATCAAAACATGAGTAGGAATATCAGAATATGTATCATATCTATCATAGAAGAACTTCCTACAGCATATTCGTAGATGCACGCTTGTGCTTGAATGGAAGTACTTTTAGTTTTGTTAGCTAGAATCCTGCTCTAGCTGTTTTTCTTCTATATGTATGGCCATCCTTTATTGTTTGCTAGATTACTGACCTATCATCGTACAGGGAAAGGACAGGATGTTGGTGTAACCCTAGTAAAAACACTTCAGAACCCCAGATATTCCCTTAATGAAAAGTTGGATCAGAGTTTTATAAATTTATTTGGTAGAAAGCCTGCTGTTCAGTCCGAAGACATCTCTGCCACCCAGAATGATCAGGGAGATGCTAATATTTTGGAGCAAGCAGGTGGTAATAACATAAGTAACGCAAACACATTGGACAGCAGTGAACATTCTTATTCTGAATGCTCCAGTGATAGTGAACATGATAATGATGAAGCCGCTCAGCAAAATGATCATGAAGTTGACTTGAGAGAAGAAGTGGAATTTTGCAACGGAAGGTTGAGGAGAAAAGCTGTATCAACTAATTTTAAAGATGATGATGACGACGAGGTTTTACCATTTTCCTTTGTTCTTATTAATTAATAGTTCTCTTGCTCTCACATTCTTTTTGTTTCTTGCTCTCTTACTCCTTTTAAGTTCCCTGTTTAGTTTTGTTTTGCCCTATGTAATCCATCCAGGAAACACATAGCTTTGCATCACAACTCCAGACCAAGAAATTTGACATAAAACGCTATGCGGTTGAATAACATTATGTTAGCACAGCTATTGGCCATTCCTAAGTCACCAGTTGTAGTTCATGTGTCAACATCATTTGAAGTGTAGAACATTGATATTTTTTAATACATTCTTCTTTATCATATTTGTGCACTTATTTATTCATTTGATACACCTACAAATACTAAATACTAAACAGTATTTAAACTCCAAATCCATCCATAAATTTATGCACTAATATATCTAGTTTGTTCTAGCACTGTATTACATGATTGCGATGTGTACTTTGATTTCTAACTCATTAATATTACTTACATATACATATTTGGAATAGTTAGAAGAACACGTTTTATACAGCCCTTGGCATCTAGCATAGCTTCTATGATAGCCTGGTATACTTCCAAATTACCTCGTTGCGATGAAACATAAACTGTGATGACCAACTTTGCTTTTAATTCTTTTACATGGCTACAGATTTTCAATTTCAAGCTTTTCAACCTTGGTCTACCTTGTAGGGTGCTGAAGAAGATGACATTGACAGTGAAAATTCTGGTGATGACCAGTTATCTGAATGTTCTGTAGATGACAGTGAAGAAGCACTTGATTCAGGTACTATTTTGCATGCGCGCACACACTTGCTCACTCCCTTGGTAACATCTTTTCGTTGATGGGGAGCAAATAGAGTCTTGCTACTGTTTTTATTCAGCATATACATGGGATCCCATTGGCACTAGTACCTCCTATATCTGTACCACCGTCACCTGCGAACCACTCGATCTACACATACAATCATGTTGCTATTTTCTTTGCTGAAGCAGTTAGCACTGCAACTGAAGAGCATTTGTGCGTTTCAAATCTACAAATCTTTTCTTTTGGTATTCTAGATGATGAAACTGAAAACAATTCAAAGTGGAAGGAGTCCTTGCTTGCTAGAACACTGTCCAGACGGAGTGTCAATCTAATGCAACTTGTATATGGTCAAGTGTCAAAGAAGCTGGACAGTATAACATCAGAAGGAAACGACAGTAGTACAGAAGAGAGCTCAGATGAAGAATTTTTTGTACCAAAAGGACAAAAGAAGGTAATTAGTGCTAATACAGGATTGACGGAGAAGTTATCCTACATTTACTTTGACTGCAATACCACATATTCATTCATGGCATTTGATAGTTAAGATACATACATGAAAGAATATGATAAGCCCTTCCTTTCCTGTATAGGCTAACATTATATATTCCCTTATCTGCCGAGGTCAAAGGAACTGAAATTAGCTAGGTGCATTATTAGGTTTCAAATTATCTTTGTTCTTGTAATAATCCGCCGTTAATTCTTTTGTAAAGGTGGGTCGATTGCTTGGTAGTTAACATGACCATGGAGCCCTCCTAGTTTATTATTTATTTGAAATAATAAAGGACTGCTTTCTATGATTACAGCAAGCAAAGAATGAATCTACAAGCTTTGATGACATGGATGCTGAGGATTACTCCAAGTTTTTTAAAGCTGAGCTAAGAGATTGGTCTGACGAAGATCTCATCAAGAGCCTTCGTGATCGTTTCGTGACTGGAAATTGGTCAAAAGCAGCTCTAAGAGGACAGGAAATGAATGAAAACGATGAGGATGACGAAGAAGTCGATGGAGATTTTGAAGATCTGGAGACTGGTGAGGTGCATACAAGCAACGCATATGAAACTACTGCAGGAAATGGAGGTACTCGCAAGCAAGATGACCTTGCTATGGAAGAAAGAAGACTCAAGAAGCTCGCACTTAAGGCAAAATTTGATGCAGAATATCCTTTCTTATATTTTCAATGTTTATTTTTTTCCTTTTGTTTGTCGTCAAATAATTTGCTATCATTTAAAGGGGGAATTACTTTTATGGTTCGCTCTGCACTGTGTTTAATGCTTCTTTCGCTGCCCCTTAGACTTGGTTTTTTTGTCTCCATGGCCTGTTTCCTTTGCTAGGTTATCTGGTCTAAGTTCTTATTTGCTTTTTTTTAATTACTTCACTGCATGTGTTTCCTTTCTGATTCCTTGACTGAAACCTACATATGATGGATCTGACCTCTCTGGTGAGGAAGTTGATAATAACACAAAGAAATCGAAACGAGAAGAAACTAATGGAGGGGGCTATTTTGACAAAGTATGTCATAACATCCTTTGCTTTTGCTTTGTTGGAACTCTTGTATTACCTGGTTATTGAACCATTACATTTTGTACCTTTTCAGTTGAAGGAGGAAATTGAAATTCGCAAGCAAATGAATATTTCTGAACTCAATGATTTAGATGAAGATACCAGGGTAGAAATTGAAGGGTTTAGGACTGGTTCTTACATCAGATTAGAGGTACATGGTGTGCCGTTTGAGCTAGTTGAATATTTTGATCCTTGCCATCCCATTCTCGTTGGAGGCATTGGCCTTGGTGAGGAGAATACTGGATATATGCAGGTCAGCTATTTTAGTTTTCCTCTCCTATTTGCTGTATGAAAAAGTTCAGTGTTCAGTAATTTTAGGAAATAATGGATGCAAATGTCGCAGTGCAACATACATGCATTGCCATTCAGTGTTAGATCGAACTTTTTTTGCTTGAAAGTTTAAGTGGTGATGACATTCTAGGATTTTAAAATTATGCATCATATACTTCCTTCTAGCTGTTAATATGTAAAATAACTATGAAATAATGTTATTGGGTACCTTCTTGTTGCTTGTAAGCTAGATATTCCCATGTGAATTGGAAGGAAAGTTTTTTAAAAAAATCTCTAGACTGCTTATTTGGTGGTCACAGAATAAAACAGTTTGTGTAACATATTGATCAAATATACCAAGTATAATAGTGTTTCTTTGAACATTATGATAATTCAAGTGGATATTATGTTGCCAGTGGATCACATTTACCTTTTGTCACACTTCATGCAGGCTAGCCTGAAACGACACAGGTGGCACAGGAAAGTACTGAAGACAAAAGACCCAATTATTGTGTCGATTGGTTGGAGGCGTTTCCAAACAACTCCTGTATATGCAATAGAGGATCGGAATGGTCGGCACCGCATGCTCAAATATACACCTGAGCATATGCATTGCTTTGCTATGTTTTGGGGACCGCTTGCTCCACCAAAAAGTGGTGTACTGGCAGTCCAGCATCTCTCCAACAGTCAGGTGGGTTCAGTAATTTATATGCATTTGTCCATAATTTATATACAAACATCATAATTGATGGCTTTGTCAGACTAATGCATCTTTTAGGACTTGCTAGATTCATCTAGATGAAGAACCTCCCTAGAATGGATACCTTATTCTTCCATTTACCTTGTAGCATTCACATTTACTCTATTGAAGTGTTTGCTCTGACATTCTCTTCTCCAATCCTTGCACATCAGGTACCATTTAGAATTACTGCAACAGGCTTTGTTCAAGAATTCAACAATACTGCCCGAATCATGAAGAAAATCAAGCTCACAGGTGTACCGTGCAAGATATTTAAGAAAACTGCCCTAGTCAAAGGCATGTTCACATCTGACTTAGAGGTTGCTAGGTTTGAGGGTGCAGCCATTCGGACAGTAAGTGGAATCCGAGGGCAAGTTAAAAAGGTAATACATGAGATCCTATGCTCTTTTTCTTGAACAATGCATGGCAACAATGAATCAATGCTTGTCTTGTACCTCAACAATAAGTCCCAACCATCTGAAATTAGTATTATTTCTCAATATTTTTACATTGGGCTGACTTCTTTGGCCTTCTATTGAGTACAATCAATTGGTACAATATGTACAGTATAATTCTAAACATAAGCAATAAAAGGACTCTACGAGAACGATGTGTTGATCATTGATTTGAATCTGTAAACAAATTAATAATAATAAAATATACATTTGCCATGTAAAGCACCCCCTTGCAATATACGCTTTTTAGCAGAATGGGATTTTATTTATTCAATGTGTGCTCAAGTAATTATTATTTTTTGGGTGTTAGGTCAAGGAAAATGAAAGCTCGATATGGATCATCATAAACACTGAAGCTTATGTATCGATAAATTTTTGGAATTCAAGTGTGTGCATTAAAACAATCTTCCTTTCATTACAGGCAGCAAAGATTGAACCAGGAGATATGCCAAGGAGAAAAGGGGAAAGTACAGAAGGGATTGTAAGGTGCACATTTGAAGACAGAATTCTTATGAGTGACATTGTCTTCATGCGTGCATGGGTCAATGTTGAAGTTCCCACCTACTGTAACCTTGTGACAACTGCTCTTCAACCCCGAGATGAAACTTGGCAAGGCATGAGAACTACTGCTGAGCTGCGGAGAGCACACAATATTCCTATACCGCACAACAAAGATTCAGTTTATAAGGTTCTCTGAGCGTCAATATACTCCTGCAGAAATCTTGTGTTTTTTGTTCTTGGTATCATACTCATATCATGTTACCTCCAAATGGCAGCCTATTGAGCGGAAAGTGCGGAAGTTTAATCCTATAGAGATCCCTGCAAAACTGCAGCATCTACTTCCTTTTAAATCTAAACCGAAGGATACGCCAAAGCATAGAAAAACACCAGTGGAGAACAGGGTCCCTGTCCTTATGCAACCCAGTGAGAAGAAGACACATGCAGCCATTCAACAGTTAAGGCTGTTAAAGCATGAGAAGGTATTGTTCATGCCACATCAGCTGGTTCTAATATCAATCGCTGATATGATGTGTGCTCATTATTTGCTTGATTTTTTCAGGCAAGGAAGAAGAAATTGCAGGACGAGAAGAAGAAGAAAGCATACGAGGCAGAGAAAGCAAAGTCTGAACTTCTAACGAAGAAGCGGCAGAGAGAGGATAGGCGCATGAGGTACCGAGAGGAAGATAAGCAAAAGAAGCGAGCCCGCAGATAACTGAAAATAGCTCAAGAAAGAGGCCTGCAGGCACAAGAGTCCCAGAAATCTCCTGCGGCACACCATCCAGAACATATGGTTGCTCCAAACTAGCTCAAGTTGCCGCCTCCGGGAAAAAGAGGCTTGGGTTGACAGCAGACGAGGTCTGATGCTTCGGCATCTATCAAGCTGGAGATGCAGAACAACTTGGTATAATCTGGACCGGATTCAACTAGTAGCATCTTTTTTATGCAGCGAACCAGTTTTGCTCCACCATGCCTGCTACGAAAATTTTGTCATCCATGTAACTGACTTGTAGCTCCCAGGTGAAGTGGGAGTGAATATGTTAAATTATCAATCTTAGGACATAACAGTTGGTCCATTTTGATTCCTCGGCCTATTATAATTTTGGAGCTAGGGGACACTGAGTTGTCAGCATTGGATTTATTGTTACTACTGTATGTCAAGGACGTGATTTTGATAAATATGGTTCCCGTTCTGTTCGCAACAACATCCTATACAGTTTGGCAACACTACAAAGCAGATTAGAATTTCTTCTGCGTTGCCGACTGTGATGGATCGAAGGGTACTCTAGTCTAGGTTTAGTAGAGATCATGTGCAATTTGTGCATTGCCCATCATTTATTAGTAAGTGGTATGCTAAGCTGCTGTAATCCTTGGCCTACCCCAGAACGTGATTAGCTGCATCAACTAACTTGCCATTTTCTTCCCTTGCGATAGGAGCGCCACGGGTGTGAAAAGCGACCCAACTCGGATACGGGACGGTAGTGACGGTGCGTGTCACGCTTCCTAACAGTCCCCCGCATGTTAGTGGGACCCACGCGGCGGCCACCTTCCCCTCCGCGTCGATCGGCCGTTTTGGACGGCCCTGATTGCGCCCATCCCAGAAACACATTTTAGCGGAGCTGGTTGGGCCCATCTCCCCGCTGGTTGGCAAGACTCGGCTGGTTCACAGCTTGCATTTGGCAGCTACCAGCCACGCCCTCTGACTCGCGGGCCCGGGACTATGGCCCCACCTGTCACACACGACGGCGCTTGAAACCACCGTCCACGCAATAATAAACGGAACTGTCCACGCTAACCAGACCGCATTGAATAATGCTTTGTCCTAGGTACGCCGTGCGCGGCTGGGCAACTCTCACTGACACGTGGGCCCCACCCCAACTAGCCCCGGCACATGGACGCGTACCGCGTCGCCGAGGAAAAGCTTACAAAAATTCCAAGCAGGAGGAAAACCCGCAGCCGAGCACACCAGTACACCACCACTATTGCACTGCACCACTGCGCGGTGCGAGCTGTCGTCCACATCCGCCACCGTCACCGCGGTAGCAAACCCCCCGCCACTGCTCACTTGGGCCCGCACCGCATCGGACCCACCGGTCAGCGGCAGCGACAGCGAAGACGACTCCAGGACGACACGGTAAAAGCGAGCGAGCGGAGTAGGTCGCCGTTGCTGTTGCTGGTGGCCTCTCCCACTTAATGCCGCGGCCGTAATCCCGTCCCGAAGCCTCAGACCACCCCCTTCCTCACGCGAGCTCCTCGCCTCGCCTCGCCACGCCGCCGCCGCGGCTGCCACTTTCGGTTCCTCTTCCTGCCCACCGAGCTCCACCTAGCCTCCCACTCCTCGTCGCGCGGCGCCGCTAAGAGCGATCGAGCAGGGGGTTTCCGGCAGAGACGCCGCGAAAACCGCTCCAGATCGCTGGTGGATGGGCGATCTGTGAGCCGCGGCACGGGGGGGAGAGAGGAAGCTGAAGCTTAATCTGTGTGCCACCATGATGGGGAGTTCTAGGTTTGTGGCCGTGATTCTTCTGGTGGCGCTGGCGCCGGCGGCGCGGGGGCAGGGAGAAGGAGGGGGCAACTCGAGCGCCCCGGCGGCGTCGCCGCCGGGGCCGTTCGTGCCGCGGGACAGCATCCTGCTGGACTGCGGCGCGAACGGGCGGGCTAACGACACGGATGGGCGGCTCTGGAGCGAGGACGCGGGCTCCAAGTACCTGCCGGCGAACCTCGCCGCCGCGTTCGCCACCGCGCAGGACCCTTCGGTGCCTCAGGTGCCGTACCTCACCGCGCGCCTCTCCGCGGCGCCCTTCACCTACTCGTTCCCGCTCGGCGCCGGGCGCAAGTTCCTCAGGCTCCACTTCTACCCGGCGAACTACACCAACCGCAACGCCGCCGACGCGCTCTTCTCCGTCTCCATCCCCGACGCCAACATCACGCTTCTCTCCAACTTCAGCGCCTACCAGACCGCCCTCGCCCTCAACTTCGACTACCTCGTCCGCGAGTTCTCCGTCAATGTCACTGCCCCAACCCTCGACCTCACTTTCACACCGGAGAAGGGCCACCCAAATGCCTACGCCTTCGTCAACGGCATCGAGGTCGTCTCCTCCCCCGACCTCTTTGGCAGCTCCAGCCCGATAGAGGTCACCGGCGACGGCAGCGGCACGCCTTTCCCGATCGACGCTGGTACTGCTATGCAGACCATGTACCGGCTCAACGTCGGCGGCAACGCGATCTCCCCTTCCAAGGACACGGGCGGGTACCGGTCATGGGAAGATGACACGCCATACATTCCTTTTGCGTCATTCGGGGTGAGCTACGCGAATGACACCAATGTCCCCATCAATTACCCTGACAGTATTCCGCAGTATGTGGCGCCGGCGGATGTCTATTCTACGGCGCGGTCGATGGGGCCTGACAACAATGTGAATTTGCAATACAATCTCACCTGGGCAATGCAGGTGGATGCTGGTTTCCAATACCTCGTGAGGCTCCATTTCTGTGAAATACAGTCTGAGTTCAGTAAGATCAATCAACGGACGTTTGACATTTACATCAACAACCAGACTGCTTTTACTGGCGCTGATGTGATTGCGTGGTCTACTGGGCTTGGCATTCCAGTGTATAAGGATTTTGTGGTGATCACCGTGGGTTCAGGGCCTATGGATTTGTGGGTGGATCTACATCCAAATGTCAAAAATAAGCCACAGTACTATAATGCTATCCTCAATGGAATGGAGGTTTTTAAGTTGCAGCTTACTAATGGGAGCCTTGCTGGGCTCAACCCTGTCCCTAGTGTTGTACCAACAGCGCCTGTTGGAGATTCTGGGAAGAAGTCAAGTGTTGGCCCAATTGTTGGAGGAGTGATTGGAGGTCTGGTAGTTCTTGCACTTGGATGTTGCTGCTTCTTTGTGGTCTGCAAGCGTCGGCGGAGAGCTGGTAAGGATGCAGGAATGAGTGATGGGCATTCTGGTTGGTTGCCGCTCTCACTTTATGGCAACTCACACACTTCCAGCTCAGCCAAGTCGCACACTACTGGGAGCCATGCTTCGTCTTTGCCATCCAACCTGTGCCGCCATTTCTCATTTGTGGAGATCAAGGCTGCGACAAACAACTTTGATGAGTCCCTCCTCCTTGGCGTGGGTGGATTTGGTAAAGTTTACCGTGGAGAGATTGATGGAGGAGCAACCAAGGTGGCTATCAAGCGTGGAAACCCATTGTCTGAGCAGGGTGTGCATGAGTTCCAAACAGAGATCGAGATGTTGTCGAAGCTCCGCCACCGACATCTTGTGTCGCTTATTGGTTACTGCGAGGAGAAGAATGAAATGATCCTGGTCTATGACTATATGGCTCATGGAACTCTTCGTGAGCACCTGTACAAGACCCAAAATGCACCACTTTCTTGGAGGCAGCGCTTGGAGATCTGCATTGGTGCAGCTCGTGGGCTTCACTACCTACACACTGGTGCAAAGCACACCATCATCCACCGTGATGTGAAGACGACAAACATCCTCCTCGATGAAAAGTGGGTAGCCAAGGTTTCAGATTTTGGTTTGTCCAAGACTGGTCCAACAATGGATCACACGCATGTGAGCACAGTTGTCAAGGGCAGTTTCGGTTATCTCGATCCTGAGTACTTCCGCAGGCAGCAACTTACTGACAAATCTGATGTCTATTCGTTTGGTGTTGTACTGTTTGAGGTCCTATGTGCTCGGCCTGCCTTGAATCCCACTCTTGCAAAGGAAGAAGTTAGCTTGGCTGAGTGGGCATTACACTGCCAGAAGAAGGGTATTCTTGATCAGATTGTTGATCCCCACCTGAAGGGAAAGATTGCTCCACAATGTTTCAAGAAGTTTGCAGAAACAGCTGAGAAGTGTGTTTCTGATCAGGGCATTGACCGTCCTTCGATGGGAGATGTGCTGTGGAACTTGGAATTTGCCCTTCAAATGCAGGAAAGTGCAGAGGAGAGCGGAAGCCTTGGATGTGGGATGTCAGACGACAGCACTCCCCTTGTGATGGTTGGAAAGAAGGATCCCAATGATCCATCTATCGAGTCAAGCACCACCACAACGACAACTACCTCCATAAGCATGGGTGAGCAGAGTGTTGCGAGTATTGACTCGGACGGGCTGACGCCTAGTGCTGTCTTCTCGCAGATCATGAACCCTAAGGGACGGTGAGGTAACAATGTCTCGGTTTCTTACCCTGCAGGCATAATCTATTCATTCAGCGTATGTTCATGAGTTTGCCCTTATGTTCTCTTGAATTATGGATCAGAAGTCAGATAATTGTTTCATATTAGATGGTTCTGTCTTTCCCTGTGTTTTCTCTTTGATGTAGTGCCTATAAGCTTATTGGCATGTACTGTAATATACCATACCTCTGCTATTGACCCAACGATGATACTGTATGAGAGAGTGATACGCATGATCCACTCCCTTTTTTTTTCTTAATCATGTGTTCGTTGGATCCCCAACTCAACAGCTGCTGAGCCGCACTTGTTGTCTTGTATAATATTGATCATCATACTCGATTGTTAGCGGAGCTAGGTTGAGTCCATTTTGGCAAAATCGTTGTGTGCAAAGATGTTAGTATGTGGCATTGAATTAGAGGTGTTGGGTCGATGATTCAAGAAAGCTTTTATGCTGCTATATTTTGACCATGCTAGATGCCGATTGTTTCATCTGTCGTGCTCATGCACATACACCAATGAATGTTGTTTTCCTTGTCTTTGTTGTCTTACAATTGTGTATCTATAATATAGGTGTTGAACTGTTCTACTGTATTAGTGCCGTTATCTGGATATTCATTGATGGTGTACTTACAGCTGTGTAGATAATTGAAGTGTCTGGATCCAGATTGCTTTGCATTCGGTGTCACCCCATCTTATCAGCTTTTTTTTCGAGCAAGAATGTATTGAATATTTTTTTAGTTAATCTCCTAACCTACTAATTGCTTGGTTTTTCCCTGTGATGGTTGTTGATTATCTTGCTTATAGCTGTGTGCATGATAAAGAGAAACGGTATACAGGTATAGTCTAATGATAGAATTGAAGATATTTGGATGAAAGAGTCGCACCAATGCGTGAATTTGTATCATCTTGATGAACCGTGGACTATGATATTCCGGGGTGTTGTTTTTCTCAAGTGCACATTCTGACTTTCTGAGACGAATTGGTCGATGACACCGTCAACACCGAACCTTGTTTTCTTCTTCTTGGTGTGCCTTTCAGTGTCCATTGTTTAGGCTAGTAATTTTTCTTACCAGCAATTTTTTATGTCATTTTTCCTTTCCGTGGTTTTACGTAACCCTAATGTGTTTTTATACTCGTTTAACTGACGTAGGAGTGCTGTGAGTCATTTCCAGCTAGATTTGTGCCGAACCAGGGGACTAACGTGTCTCTGTTGATCATTTTCTCATTTATCATCTGCATGTCGTCGTCGTCGCCTGCTGTCCAGCTAAATCTCATGTTTCTTGCAAGATACAGACTATGGTCAAGAGAGGAAATGGATGGGAATTCACGTGGAGAAAGGATGATTCCTGGATGCTAAATTTTCCAACCTGATACTGCGAAAAGAGGAATTGGAATGCCTTTTTAAGGTTGGTTGCAGCGGTGTGCACCAACAACCAAGAGGAGGGAAATGTTGTTGTCGCGAGCAAAGTCTTATTCCGGACTACACACCATCGCCACCAAATGGCGAGGCTACTGAATACCCAGTCAGTCGTCCAACAATTGATTAATTGCTTTTTTATACAAGGATATTTTTTATCCGGCTTTTACATTGAATTGGATATATGCATTCTTTTTAAATTGAGAACTTAGCCTCTCAAACAATCCATTCTAAACAACCCAGTCTTTTTAAATTGAGAAGTTAGCCCCTCAAACAATTCATTCTAAACAATCCAATCTGAAATTCGCTTCTATGAAGATTTGAAATCAAGATCTTGGGTGCTACTTAGGTCACTGCAATCATTAGATTATATGTCCTTTTGCAATTGATTAATTGATAATTCATACTTTTATAAATACGTGTTTTATCTGAGGTATCTCTTTAATTAAATTTTTAGTCCCATGTTGCACATGAGTCGCACGCAGTTTCTAATCGAAAGTGACAATTGTTTAGATACATAACGGGTCACTAAACAACGTGCTAAGTCTTGCCATGTCACTTGCACACCGAGTCGATTCGTAGTCATATTGCATTACTCGCAAGAAGACATTTTTTTGAGGCGCAAGAAGAAAAAAGGGGAAATAGGCCATAACTGCATGGCAGCCAATGGGTCGATCAACCCCTTCCGGTGCACGACTGCATGGAGCATGCCGTTTCTTTTTTATCAGTTGCTCGCTGCCGGGGCACTAGAGGAGTTTAAGGCAGACTTCTATGATTAATATATATTTTACCTTGATTTTTGGTAGTTTTTTATTTTACCTTGATTTTTGGTACTATGTTTTTCAAACTGCAAATTTTCATATAGAAGTTAATTTAAAATATCAAATAAACCAAAATTTTAAATTTATAATAATTAAGACTCAATTAATGATTTTCTTGTTGTATATGTCCTTTATCTTCGTCTTCGTGAGAAAATAACATCACTTGCGCATAAAAACATCCAAAGCTGGAATAACGGTGTATAAAGCTGGACCGCATAATGCTAAAGCTGGATCAGCCCACACACGCGCAAAAAAAAAACTACGCCGAGTCGTCCTCCCATATCGTGAACCCTCTGAAAAACAAAAGAAAACTGAAACTCATCTTGAAAAAGCA
Source organism: Oryza officinalis (assembly GCA_008326285.1). NCBI lineage: Eukaryota > Viridiplantae > Streptophyta > Magnoliopsida > Poales > Poaceae > Oryza > Oryza officinalis. Next base: position 22,357,559 of record BDMV01000003.1, on the reverse strand, counting down.
GAAATTAGCGTGTTATGATGTTTTTTAAGGGTGTTATAAGGTTTTGTTATCGTGAGATAATTTTCTTCCTTTGGCTGTATGTTAAAGGACATGCACACTTAGATTAGGTCATGTGGCAGCTGTAGTGTCTGAATTATCGCGTGCAAATAGGAAAAAAGAAAAAAATCCTAGCAAAAGAAAAGAAAAAGTTTGTGTTGTGGTAAAAAGAAAAGGAGCTACGGGCTTTGTTCATAGACACTTTCAAACCTATCAAAATTATTGGTAAATTTTAGCGCATTTGCTGTTATCAAATTTTAGTAGTGTTGAATATGTTTGGTTTAGAGTTCTATCAAATCTAAATCTAAATCTAAACTAATTAAAAAATTGATAATTTTCTGTTCGTCACCTGAATTTTTCGTTCATTAATCGTAGAAAACGCAGCCTCTCGCACGCGGAAGCCCTTCATCCGATTCCTATTCTCCCGCATGCGCACGCGTCCTTTCGTCCGTCGCCCTTTGAGAATTGAGACAAACATCGTTTTTCAAATTTGTTTCAGTTCGCGATCACGGGATTCGTCCATCCCACCTCTGCGAGCCACCACACCCATAGCCGATGTCGCCTCCACCCCCGTTAGTCCATCTCGGCGTTCTTCTTTCGTCGTTCTTGGTGACGCCTCCACCCCCGCGCGCTTCATCACTCCATCCGCATCTCAGTGCACGACATGACATCTGTGTTGTCCGATTCCAGCCCAACGTTCGCATGCATGCTACTACATGAGGTTGTATGTCAATCTGGCCAATCCATGAGGTTGAGCATCCATGAGAACCAAACTTGGCCAGCTTCAAGGAAAATCGTCCGTGCGGCACAAGAGTAGGAGAGCACACGACCCATCACACTCCAGCGTGAGCTTTCGTTGTTCGTGTCTTTCCCAAATCGCTTGCAAGATTGGCTCGGCTGGAGTGTATAGTTGCGGATGGGACGAATCGCCCCAAGCAAGAACAAGAGCAGCCCGTAGTAATAGTAGATGAGAGAGGAATACCTGGTTAGGAGAGAGAAGAACAGAAAGAGAGGGATGGACGTATGCCTCGTTGCTTCTTGCTGCTGTGGTCTGTTCCATAATTCATTGGAGTTTGTGTCTTGAGTTTTTGAAGGCTGGAGAGCAGCAACATGAGGTTATACGCATGGCTCTGTTCCATAATTCATTGGAGTTTGTGTCTGGAGTTCTTGAAGGCTGGAGAGCAGCAACATGAGGTTATATGCATGGCTCACCAGTGCACGGCTGATGCTCTGTATAGACTACAGGCAACAAACAATGGTGAGCAACTGAGTAGTGAAACTTTGGGCTCTCTCTGAACTTGAGTTATTTGGGGTTCAAGCTCAAACCATATATTCGACGTTTCGATTTATATGGTTGATAGTCGATCTTGTCTAGTCAGAGTTGCAAGTCTATTGGAATCCTTCTCCATGAACGAATTTATGTAGCCACCAGGGGCCCAGGGTCATATCAAACTGATTCTTTTTTTCTTTTTGTTGAGCTGATCTTGCCCGATTGATGCATCAAAGGATTTGATGTGGCCCAGTCTATTTGATATGGTTTTTCTTGATCACTTTGGTTCGATTTTATCCTGTGTAAACGCAATCGTCTCCCTAATTCCTCTCTTAGCAATGGTTAGGAGCTGTAAACGCAGTGGAAAAGCATAAGTCTGCCACCAGCAGCCAACCCGATTCAAGAAATCATGGGTGCTGACGAGTGTAAGAAAGCCTTCCTTACGGCATCACACATGTGGCATTACCGAGAGTCCAAAATTACTCATTTATGACATTGACAAGCTTGATACGACAATCAGCTTGTCGTGGGGACTACATTGAGGATACATCTACAATTCCTACAGGACTACACAGATAATTGCGCTTCTTAATATTCAGCGAGTTCTTTTGAGTGAGCTATTTTCAGCTTGTTTTGATAGTGTGTTTGCTTCATTGTGTCGATGCGTGGAAACAACACAAGTGCCGACCGAGAAAAGGGCCATCCTCGCAGACTGATCATCGAGGTGCACTACAAGTTTTAGCATATCACGTAACTCGAGATATTAGGAGATCACGTCTGATTCAAATCGCAATCAAACTTCCTGCTGCTTCTATCATCGTCACGCTTTCCGTGCAATTCACCATGAAATCAATCCGACCATGACAATAAAATGTTTTTACTCACTGAAATGCACAGACATTTTGCTTGTTTTCATAAAATTTTCAAGAGTAGAAATTTCTATGATTACTAAAATTTGGTATGATAATATTGGTAAGAATATGTTGTAGTTTATTGCTCCAACAAAATTTAATAATATTAAATTTTAGTAGTGTTAAAAGTGGCAACAAAGTTAACAGAAACCTACGTTATCGCTTCTACAGTCTCATGTGGGCCGGCTAGGCTAGGACAATGTTGCGACCAAGTAACTCGAGCTACAAATACCGGCCCAGCCACGGAACGAAAGCCTAGCAACCGCCCAAGAAAAAGAAAAAGAAAAACAGAGGAGTCGAAGAAAAAGGAAGCCTCGCAAAGCGCCCATCAGAAACCCTAGCAGGAGCGCCGCCGCCGCCGTCGTCCCCCTCGCGCTGTAAGGGCTTGTCGCCTCCTCCTACTCCGATCGATCGATTCCCCCGTCCCGATCTGATCGCGGCTTGTGTTCCTTGCAGTTCAGGTTCCCAGCCCGCCTCGCCGCGGATCGAGTCGCCTGCCGCGCCCGGTAGGGAGGAGGGTGCGAAGAAGGCCAGCGTCACCATGGCGGACGAGGAGCAGGTGGAGAAGAAGGAGGAGGTCTCCGAGGTGAAAAGCTTCCCCTTCTCGTTTTTTTTTTCTTTCATTTGCCCTGCACATCGGATTCGGTGCAGTGCCGTGCTGTGCTGTCTGTGTTTGGTGTATGCGTGGTCTGGTAGGGTGTTTTGGGCGTGAATCTGCGACCACATAGGCCTCTCCCGGATGTTTGATCTATTTGCTTGGATTGGAGCAGTGAAATCTGTAAGAGCGGATTAAGCTTCTGAGATGAGTGAGTGTCAAAAAAGAAAAAAAAGCTTCTGAGATGAGTGATAGGTCGGATTAAGCAATTATTTGTTTGGTTCATCTTTGTTTAGTAGCTTGTGAGGACTGAACCAGTTACCAGTTTCTACTGGGTGGGACTGAACCAGTTAGCAGTTTGAAGTCATGTAACATTGAACACCTTCGGTGACATTTGATAGTGTCTGGACTTATGTCTGAATATACTGTCAATGCTATCCTGGTCCTTGTCAGTGCTATAATGGCCCTGTCAGGATATATGCACCACAATATGAGATTTGTCTGTTGATTGAACGGATGTAGAGCTGTAGCCTGTAAAGAGATCGACTAATTAGATTGATCATTTGTGTTTTGCGCATGGCGGTCACATGTTATGCCTGAGAAGGATTATCATGTGCAACAAAGGATTAACATTAAAATTTGAAAAAGCAAGTGGCATGTTACTCTAGTGGATTACAGCATTTAATTTGTTTGTAATCTCTAGCATCAGCCTTTCACAATTATTTCTTGTCAGCCTTTTATATCATTTTTCCATGTACTAGCTTGTTGACATCGTTTGTGATGTTCTGTAGCTTACTCCTTTTGACCCGACCAAGAAAAAGAAGAAGAAGAAGGTTGTGATCCAAGATCCATCTGATGAGGTGGATAAGTTGGCAGAGAAGACTGAGAGCTTGACAGGTATACTTATAATGCTGCAAAAAAAAAGGAATTACCATGTATGCATTTTTATTAATATATGCTTAACTTGCATGCTTTTTTTCAGTTGCTGAGACTGGTGAGCCAAGTTTTGCAGGCATGAAAAAGAAGAAGAAGAAGCATGTGAGTTTAGTTGGTTATAAATGCCTGGTTGCAATATTTGTTGGATTAATATGTCCTTCTGTAGTCTTCTATTTACTAATTTTGCAAATTTCAGGTGGAGCATGATACATCTCTTACTGAAGCTGGAGATGGTGAAGATGCTATAGGTAATTGTGGCTTGCTTATATTTGCCCTGATTGCGTTGTTTTGCTGTGTCTGATCATATATTGTCCAGATGATCAAATCGGAGAGGATGAAGAAGGAGAAGGGATTGTGCTTGGAGGTGCAACTCGATACCCTTGGGAAGGAACTGACAGAGATTATAAATATGAAGAGGTTAATACTCCTTTCCTGTTCAAAATTTGTGATTCTATATCTTGTCATGTTCTTGACAGATCATGACTTGTAAATTCTATATAAGATATATATATCAAAATAGAATGCTTTGGAGTTTTCATATGATGTCACCTGCAATTATCATTTTAAGTTATAGTAATTGTGGACTTGTGGTTCATTGTCTATTGAGGAGAAGCATTGCTCCCTTTTAAGTACTTTTTTTATTTTGATCTTATGTTTTTGTTGCTATTGATATGGTATTAGTATCTCATGTAGTGCTCAGCTCAACAACTAGTATTCAATTGTCTTTCTGTTAATGAAGCCTTTCAATCTATTTGGTGACAGCTGCTTGGCAGAGTATTCAATATCCTGCGTGAGAATAATCCTGATCTTGCTGGTGATAGACGAAGAACTGTTATGAGGCCTCCTCAAGTTCTTAGGGAAGGCACAAAGAAGACAGTTTTTGTGAACTTCATGGATTTGTGCAAAACGTATGACCTCACTTTTTTACCACTCCATACCATATGCTCTAGGTCTGCTTTTATTTCAGAGAAGATAAATTACCATGAGCTAACTGTAATCGTTGCTTACACTTCCAGAATGCATAGGCAACCTGAACATGTGATGATGTTTTTACTTGCTGAGATGGGAACAAGTGGATCCCTTGATGGGCAACAAAGATTGGTTATAAAAGGAAGATTTGCTCCTAAAAACTTTGAAGCCATACTTAGGAGATATATCAGTAAGTTTCCTTACTGTTACATGAATCTTGCTCCCACTCTTTATTGTTACTGCTGAACTATAAACAAACTTGCAGCTTTTGTATAGACTTATAGGGCCAATTCATTGTTTTGTGCTGGGGAATTAAAGGAATCTTACCAATTATGGTGAAGCTTTCCTTATATGTCTTCAAAAGAGCGTTTGCTAATCTGTTAGAAAAATGAATAAAATGTTGGCTTTAAAAAAAAGCAAAGATGTCAGAGAAGCCTTACCAGTTAACATTGAAGTATCCATACCGTTATCTACGAGGAGTGAGTGGATTGTTAACCACTTTACAATACATTCTTTAATGACTTGGGCCCTATTTATTTTTCCACTTCCTATGTATATTATTTTTTTAATGCAGTAAGGTCTAGAGTTAGGAAGATTTGGAGGGGTGCAAACATCTATATAGGTTAAACAAACATCTATATATGGCTGGATCGTTTATTCTCCTGTTCCTTTTTATATGAGATCCTATGTGCAGAATTGTCATTAAAGTCTTGTGCTAAACTTGCATCCTTTTTGTAATTTCACTCCTTTCAGATGAGTATGTCATATGCAATGGGTGCAAGAGTCCTGATACCATCCTTTCTAAGGAGAATAGGTTGTTCTTCCTTCGTTGCGAACAGGTAAGCTGTTCAATATATATTTACATGTCTAGTTGTGTCAAATTTAGTTAATTTCAATACAGAGATAGCTTATCTGAAGGCATCTTTAATACTGCATAACAAACATTGCCCCCTGCTTTTTACAGCTTTATATAGTTCTCTAGCTATATTAGTCTGAAGAATTTGTTTGTGCATTTGTGGTCTACTGCAAACCATACCTGGATGCAGTCTTGAGAGCACTGCCTTGGTCTCTATTTTTGCAAGGTCCCTATGAAATTGCCTACATTGTTTGCAAATAACTAAAGTTGTGATAGTTGAGAAGCAGTGTCGTAATTCAGCTTCTTGTCTTGCATTGCTGTAATAATAATAATCTATTTTTGCATATCATGTGTTTGATACCAATGATGCCTATGATGACTTGCAAGATTATTGCCTACATTGTTTGACAAGTATCTTTGTGATATTAATTGCAAGTAGCTGAGGCTTGAGATGTTGTCACAACTTTTCTTGCTGCATTGCATCATCACTCATACGTCCTTATTAAGCAACTTGTATAGTTGCCGACTAGTCATTTTATTTGTTTTTATAAATCCTGTCTCTCTGCTTATGATGAGTTGCAATATCTTTTGCCTACATTGTCTGACAAATGTTCTCATGATAATATTTGCAACCTCTGAGGCTTAAAGCACTGTCATTGTTTTTTCTTTTTGTTCTTCTAGAATAAAGAATGTAATTCATTGTCTTTTTTTTACCTATGATGAGTTGCAAAATTTATTGCCGACATTGTTTGACTAACCTGTGAGAAAATTTGCAACATCTGAGGATAAAAAGTTACCCCTTTACTTGATTTTCTGCTGGTTGGTTTTTCTTTTATTTCTTCTAGAAAAGAAGAGTGCAATAAATTGTCTTTCTTTACCTATGATGAGTTGCGAAATTTATTGCCTACATTGTTTGACTAACCTGAGAAAATTTGCAACATCTGAGGATAAAAGGTTACCCCTTTACTTGATTTTCTGCTGGTTGGTTTTTCTATTTCTTCTAGAAAAGAAGAGTGCAATTCATTGTCTTTTTTTACCTATGATGAGTTGCGAAATTTATTGCCTACATTGTTTGACTAACCTGTGAGAAACAATTGCAACATCTGAGGATAAAAAGATGCCCTTCACTTGGTTTTCTGCTGGATTTTTCTTCAATATATCGAGAGTTTTTGTTGGTGCCGGTTAGTACAAGTTGTGACCCTTGTTTAGGTGCCAGTGGATTGATGTTTTTTTGTGATCCAAATCTTGCCATTTCTCGTTCGTGCTTTTTTAAGCCATATATTGACTGCTGGTTTTGTTTACCCTCCGCAGTGTGGTTCTTCAAGATCAGTTGCTCCTATCAAGGCTGGATTCGTTGCCCAAGTTGGTCGTCGGAAGGCTGGAACCTAAGTTAAACCCCACCCTGTTCAGAGCCTCGGATACTCTCCCCAATCATCGCTCCAAAAACCTAATTTGCCGATTTACAACAATTATTGTCCAGTTTTCACTGTGCCTACACCGTTTTGTGTATTTGTGACCCTCACTCTGCTTCCAAATCTGCTGGTGAATTTCAGTTTTATCTGAGACCATGAGGATCAATGTTTGCGGCCAACCCCGTGTCTCCTTTTTGCTTAAGTCATCCTGTCACTTTGCTCTACATCATTACATCATTAGGATCTAGGGCTGATGTACATTTGCGAGTTCCAGTATCCATCAACGTGTAGTTGCCGAACACCATGGCCGTCCTATCAGCGGAAATCCCGTGCGCCCATACATAGCCCTGCATGGTGACGAGTCGGGATAAGGGGATAAGCCGACGTGTCACCTCTTCCCGCCCTCCCGCCTCCCTCCCCCACCCAAGCCAAGCCTATCACACAACCCCGCGCGCCATCCTCTCCCCCTTCCCTCTCACACCGCGAGCTCGCGTAGGACACGAACGAGATGAGGCCAGCGTCGTCCCCCGTGCCGGCCGTCCTCACGGCCCCGGCCGCCGCCACCGTCGTAAAGCCAACTCCTCCTCATCCTCATCGCGCGGTCCACGCCGCGAGCAGCAGCGGCGTAGGCAGGCGCGAGTTGATGGTAGCGGCGGGAGGGGTGGTGGTGGCGCTGTGGCCGTGGGGGGGAGCGGCGCGGGCGGCGTCGGACGATGAGTACGTGAGCGAGACGAAGGACGTGATCGGGAAGGTGCGGTCGACGATCAACATGGACAGGGCGGACCCTGGGGTGGCGGACGCGGTGGCGGAGCTCCGGGAGCTGTCCAACTCGTGGGTGGCCAAGTACCGCAGGGAGAAGTCGCTGCTGGGGCGGCCGTCCTTCAGGGAGATGTACTCGGCGCTCAACGCCGTGTCGGGACACTACATCAGCTTCGGCCCCACCGCCCCAATCCCCAACAAGCGCCGCGCACGCATCCTCGAGGAGATGGACACCGCCGAGAAGGCCCTGCTCCGCGGCCGGTGAGGTGAGTGATGAGCCGAGTACTCGATCCGGCCACCTCTTCTTCCTTCCTTCTCGTGAGACGCGCGCGCGCACGCGCGTACGCGGCACATTCACTTTTTGTAACTACTACTACTACCGTCGCGTCGCGATGGGAGCGTCGGCGTTGCTCTTTGTCGAGTCGAATCGGTGGAGGCTTTGAAATTACGAGTTGTATGTGTATTCTTCTGTATGATTTTTTGGATCAGCTGACATGGTGAGGGCTACACGGTTGGGGACATGCAAGTATGCAACTCCCTACAGTTCCATTCTTGTTTGGTTGTGTCTCGTTTAAACCGGAGCTCCTCGTCGTGGAGGCTCGACCTGCCCCGCCGGCGCGGAATCGCCCGATGCGCTCCGGTTGTGGCCGCCCCGGCGGGTGGCGCTGGCATGCTATTGCACGCCGGGAGAGGCATCGGGTGGGCACTGGGTAGAGTCGTCAACCATTGCGCCGTCGTAAGACTGGTTGGCATGGTGTGTGAAGCCGAATGGGAAGGGACGCCGTTGGATGGATCGCCAATTCACCATCGTCGTTGGCGCGTGCCCCGGCATTGTTCCGAGATCGTACGTCCAAAGGCACGGGACAGAGTCACGCTCAGAGAGAAAAACAAAAGAAGAATGCTATAGCATGGGATCCCGTTAGAACGGAATAATATCTCTGAGGTGTTGAATAAAAATCATTACAATTGTGAAGTGAGCATAGCTCAACTGGTTAGTTTTCTTATGGTGAAAAATTCTACATTTGACATAAGTGTTCGTATTTACGGCTAATTATTTTTTTAGTGGTAGGCAACGTACCCGTTGACAACGAGACATCTGTGGTGACTTCGTTAATCTCAATATATACCGGCCTAGTCTTCTGAAGATACTCATAAGGATAGGATGTGCATGCGTATGTTCATAAGGATAAGTGCGCGTATGTTATGAGCGCCTGCGTTTGCACTGTGTTTCTAAAAAAAATTGCAATTAACATCTATTAATTTAACAAAGTAATAAAAAAAGTCTACGTTCGCTCTCATAGCTTACAAAATCAATCGGAGGCCGTATCATGTTAACAATAGAAAAAAAATCAATCGGACAACTTACATAGTAAATCAGGATTCCTTCTTCAAGTTGGAAATCGTATTTCAGATTTAGAAATCTACAAAGTCATGCATGGCCTATCAAAGTGAAACCAATCAGAAACAGAGTAATGCATATATCTGTTTGCAAATTATACTCACTGCAACCATGGCAAAAATACATAGACTTAGCAACCAAAGCAAAATATAAATACACAAAAATAATCATAGTTAGCACGAGGGAAATCGTCTCGCGGAAATTAGCTTCGTCAACAAATTATATAATAGAAAAACAAATCACCATTAATCAAACAAATCACCATTATGGCCTAGAAATTCCTATATTAATCAAAAAAGAAAAACAGAGTAAGCCTAGAAATTCCTATATTAATCAAAAAAGAAAAACAGAGTACTATTTAAAATATATGAAATTCAGATAAAAAAGTAAGACAACTAAACGACAAGTCCATATAGAAATACAATTTTTAAAAATATGAAATTTGAATTAAAAATTTCAAAAAAATAAATATTGAAATAAGAGTCTAGGTAGAAATACAATTTAGAAAAAAATATAAAAATCAGATTAAAAATTAGAAAATAATTAATATTGAGAGAATATCCATGTAGACATACAATTTAGAAACATATAAAATTTGAATTAAAAATAAATAATATTAAGAAAAGGAGTCCATTCAAAAATATAATCTAGAAATATCTAAAATCTATTATCTTAGTAAAGTAATAAAAAATCCACCACATTTGGTCTCACGGCCTAAAAATTTTCACATTTATTTTAAAAAAGAAAAATATAGAGTTAATATAAAATATATGTAATTCGGAATAAAAAAAGTAAGAAAATTAAAAGACAAGTCCATGTACAAATACAATGTACAAAAATATGAATTTCTGATTAAAAATTAAAAATAATCAATATTAAGATAAGAGTCCATGTAGAAATATAATTTAGGAAAAATCTAAAATCTGGATTAAAGAATAATTGATATTGAAAGAAGAGTCATGTAGAAATACAATTTACAAACATATAAAGTTTGGATTAAAAATACATAATTTTAATAGTAAGATTCCGCATAGTAATATAATTTATAAATATTTAAAAATTCAAATTTATATTACAAATATTATATAGAAAAGAGTTCATGTAGAAGTACAATTTAAAAATATTTTAAATTGAAATAAAATAAATAATATTAAGAGAAAGAGCGCATGTAGATATACGATTTATAAATATCTTAAATTTAGGTTAAAAATAAATACAATTGAGAAAAAAATTCGTGTAGTAGTACAATATGGCTTAAAAAAACAATATTACGAGAATAGTCCACATCATTACTCATATTAATAATTAGAAGCTCTATTAGGAGCTCCATATTAGTTCTACTATGTAAAAATAGTTATAAATTTTCATTTTAATTGAAATTATTTCACACGTTCATCGAAGGAAAAGATAATTGATTGATCATCCAATCTAGATAAAAGGCCTAGAACATATACCAACATGATAACTTAGTTCATAGGGTCCAAATGATGAGCAACAACAATGAAGTAAAATATAAGAAAACCGGTAATAAAGAAATATTGATAATGATGTACATTTTCTTATTTGAAACGGATTATAAACTATTACGAATATACAACACATTATGTCTTTTTTTTGTAAGTGGAAGAATGTCACTGGAGGTACTAAAAAGATGTCACTAATAGTCTGAAGATAAAGACGGAGGAAGTAAGAGAAACAACTATACTATATAATTTATGTATCATTAATTTATTATATAAATAAGAGAATACTAAAAGATCCATCATATTTGCTTTATAGACATAATAATTACTATATTAATCAAAATATCAAGCATATATATAAGTTTGATCGAGTTAGACCCGAGTTAAAATTATGTTGCCATTTTTAATACTTTTTATAATAAAATATGAAAACATTATATGTTATGTAGAGTAAAAGTCACGAGTCAAAATGTTCCAGATCTTTTGGAGGAAAATCATTCCAATTAATATTAGCGGGGTACAAGGTACGGACTACAGAGAGACAAGAGAACTGCAGTTTGCTCATCACTACACTTCCACATAACGCACTCCTTGATTTATGCACACTACTGCATGTTAACACGATTACACGAAGAGGAAAACAAGATCTCCAAGTAGTAGGGAGTAATTGGCAACTTTTGATACTCCCCGAAACAACCCTCCTAGAGATTGCGCCGTCGATCACCACAATCCGGTTCCGGGAGAGACGCGCGCCCTCTTCCTGTCACGGCGCCGTAACCACCACAGCCGTAAGGCAAGCCGCCGTAGTACATGTAAGGATCGGCTCCGAAAGCCATGCCGCCGATGAAGAAGCGGTCCATGTAGCTAGCCTGCCGCCGGGCAGAACGGGAAGCCGTAGTTGCCGTGGTGACAGCCGTCGACGGCGCGAGCTCCGGATTCTGCTGAGTGGTCGCCCACCGTCTCCCGCGCCTTTCTTGGTCTGAGGACACCTGAGATCGTGGGGCTCTTCTTCGACGTGGACGCGCCGCCGTCGCTGTGCTCGGCCTTCTCGGAACTCACGCTGCTGCAACTCGCCTGTGTAGTGGCCGGGATCTGCGGATGCGGCGCCGGCTCTGCCACGTTGCTGCCGGCGGAGCTCCTCGTCCTCTCGGTTACACTTGAAGCGCTTGCTGCGGCGCCGATGGTGGTGGCGAGCAGGTTGGCGATGGTGGTGCGGAGCGTCTTGTTGGGGATCAGGTCGTCGGCGCGCGACTGCGCCCCGCACGCGCAATTGGACTTGGCGGCGATGTGGTCCCTGATGCACCCGTCGCAGAAGCTGTCGAAGCAGCACTTGCTCGTCACCACCGCGTCGGCCATCACGTTCCGGCAAATCTTGCAGTAGAGCTCCGCCGGGATGACGCCGTCAGACTCTACCGACGCAGGCGGCGCCGATGAGGATGCAGGAGCAGGGGCCGCCCTCCGGATGTCAAATCTTGGGTCGCCGTTGGTAGCGCAGTGCTGGATGAAGTGCCCCTGGACGCGGCACCTGTGTGGCACACGTACCCGGCCGGCGGCGACCGTAGGAGGGGCGTCCCACTTGAGCTGTGCGGCGTCGATCACCGTGAGTCCGTGACGATAGCTCGACGTCCGCAGTCGCACCAGATTCCGACGAAGACCCACCACCCTGTGACAGCGGCTGCTTTGCGGTCAACTCGACGATCGTCTCTGCGAGAGGCCCGGCGGTTTCTCCGAACATTAGAAGGCTAACAATTTGAATTTGGTTGCTGATGTTCCCAAGGAGGAGGTGCTGGATGCTCAATGTTAAGCATGACCTGGAGAAGGAAGCCAAGAGCTGACAATTCAGTAAAGTAGACAGTCTTCCACTGCAGTGAAAGCTCGGAGCCATTCTTGCAATACATGTATAGTACCATTGTTTCGGAGAGTATGAAACGTAGTAGAAACATTTGTTCATCAGTAGTCAGGGACAAAAACTAAGTCCCTTTTACTGCTGTAGATGTAGAATGTTATGGGCTTCGATACGCAGAATGCATGAGCTTGTGATTCCAGTACAAATGGTCTAGAGCACCCGATCAAATTTGCCTCTCACATACTGTAAGTGCACTTATATATACAGATCATATCTAGAAACAATTGTGCACTATCAGAATTTGCGAGATCTTCTGTCTCTTGTACTGTTCAGTTGTCTCTAGAAAATCATCAGGCAAGAGCAGTGACAGTTGGAGGAAATTATAGTTGCATTAACCATAGCTCATCCTCAACCAGATGCAATTTAAAATATGGTATTCTCTTGCACAAGACATGCTGAATGTTTGCACAAGACACATGCTGAATGTTTGCACAAGTCAGTCGTAAGGAAATAAATAACCTCTAGGTTTGTTCCTCAATTCTGCTAGTCCGCAATAAATAAGATAGGACTTCGATCATCACTCCCTCACTGTGGCGGGTCGTCGTCCCATAAGCCCGTTTGCCGTCGCCGCCAGAGTCGTCGCTGCCACCATTTCCCACTTCCGCGTCGTCATCGTCACTGATCCCCAGGTAGTAAAGATCGTCGTCATCCACCTGCCCGTTGGCGTCCTCGTCATTGGTGACTGGCTCGTACATATCCAAGCCACCATACACATAGTGGTCGCCACTGTCGTCTTGGTAGCCGTCGTCATCGACGTCGTCGTCGTCCTCCACGATCCCCAGCTCATCCAGTTCTTCACCTCTTCTAATGCATATGCGCAGTAGATCTGGCTGAGTCGTGACAACAGCCAACTGGATACAAGAACAGTGTCAGTAAGTCACATTGTAAACACACGCACATAGCAAAGCAAAGTCAATCAGTTAGCAAGAATCAACGGGAGAAGAAAGATTATACGTACCTTCATCCAACTGTTAAGTGTGGGCCGATCTGTAATTTCATCCATAAACTCCCTTTGCCAAGGAGCGATAGGCTGGGAAGTGTTGTGCTCGGCCTCTTCTTCCTCCCTTTTCTCCGTGTCCTCCTTGTTCTTCCTTACAAACGCCGGGAATCTTTTGAATTGTTCCTCGGATTGGATGCAATTCAATTCTAGAGGAGGAAGACGGCGACGAAGTAGTAGGACATCATTGGCAGGCATGCGATCCAGTTTAAGATCCAGAAATCGCACGGTGATCGTCTCCGACATGTCCTGCAATGAAGTGAAATGGGGATGGATCAATCAATCGTTAGTAGGTTGAGCGAAATGGGGATGGATCAATAATCGTGTAGTAGGTTGAGCGGCCAATCCCCCTCCGCAGGACGGCAGCGACTCGCCTGTAATCTCGCCCGGCGGCGCCACGTACGTACGCTACCCAAACGTCGTAATCTCGCCCGGCGAAGTCGGGAAACCGGTCCCCAAACTCGCGGTGGAGCGGCACCAGAACCTGATGCTCTGCTAAGTGCTAACCAAGGCGATTACGACGCGGCACAGCAGCAGAAGTCACCGGCGACAAGCGGCGGTGGGGAGACAGGCACGAGGGCTCTACGGCAACCGACGGAGATATAGACCGCGACGGCGGCGTGAACAGTCACCACGCCGTGCGCGCGTGCGCACACACAAAGCCGCTTGGAGCAACGCACGAAGCCGGACACTAGTACCCTACGTTGGGGCAGGTTGGCTGGATACTCACCGAAGGAGGGGATGTCGACATGCGGTGCAGGCGAAGTAGTTGTGTCGTCTCCGCGGCGACCTTCTCTCTCGGTGTCCCGTGTCCCTGGTCCGGCTCCGCGTGCGCGCCCAAGAACACCCTCACGTTCCGGTCGCCTGGGTGTTGGAAACGAGCCCTCAATTCTCTCTTTCTCTCACGCCGAACAGAGGTAGAAGATAAACAATGGATATACAAGAACTTGGCGACGAACGCCCTGGCCGTCACACAGCCTGTATGTTGGCTTGCTATTCAACTCAATGGACTCAAGACTGCCGCTACACAAGGATAACATGGCCATATATAGACCCAGCGGCATCACAGCGCCCACACGATCCACCATGACGAGCTTGACGCGCACGGACGCATCATCTCCGGCTGACCCGGCCTCCCCCTGCGTACGAGCCACGAACTCCTCCGCACCACCTGGTCTTCACCTCCACTCGTATACCTGATCGTGATCCTTCCGCTTTTGACGCCTCGGCCAACGACTCTGATCATCCCTGCTGCTACAACTCTAACAACTTGCAAGTGCACGACGTGATCATCACGGACATGACGCGAGCCCACACACGCGCCATCCGACTCGTCCTGTGCGATGTGCTCCAACACGCGTGCACACACACAGGCGTAAGCCATCGCACACGAGCACGTCCTCATGCACTTGCAACACCACTGACTAACTGGACCTAGACGACAGATCGACCCTAGCTACCATGAACATGCACACACACGGACGTTCATGGCGCACACACTGCGCGCACCACACACGCGACACGGACACAGACACGCACCACGGCCATGAACACCATGGCGTGGTTTATTCCAACAATCTCCCCCTAAACTACGACACGACCGCACATCCCGACCTACAGGAGCGTCGGCTCTTCATCGGCGTCGGCGAACAACGTGTCCTCCTTCCTCGGCTTGGGGCACTCCCTCGAGAAGTGGCCACGGATGCCACAGTTGAAGCACTTCCCCTTGCCAGCGCTACGTCGACGTCTGCTTGCACCGGAACGGACGCTGCTCGCCTCATCGTCGTCGTCGCTGCTGTCATCTTCACGGTCGCCTCTACGGCCTCCCTTCTTCTCACATCCACTGCCGCGGCGCGTACTCTCCTTCTCGCGGCGTTCCCGTCGGCGCGCGTCCCACTGGTCCATGGTGAGGTAGAGTTTGCCGTCGGCTCCTGGAGGCGGCGACCCGTTGTCCTCGGCCTCAGCTTCCTGCGCCGCACGCAGCCGCCCACTGGCGTCCTCCAGCGATAGCGTGGCGAGGTCCGCCGTCACTTGGATCACCACGGTCACCTGCCGGAGCGACTTGGGGACGACGCGCAGGAGTTTCTCCACCACCCTCCACGGCTGGATCGTCTCCCCCACCGTCTCCAACGCCGCGACGATGTTCTGTAGCCGGAGCGTGAAGTCGTCCACGCCCTCGCCGTCGTTGAAGCGGATGTTCTCGAATTGCTGAAGAAGACGCTGCGCCTCCGTCTTCTGTACTTGGTCGCTGCTGACACGCCGATCCTTCACCGCGTTCCACGCCTCCAACGCGGTCGCCTTCGCCGCCAGCAACGCCACCATCTCCGATGGCACGGCGCTCGTGATGGCGTCGAGCGCCATGCGATCCTCCTGCAGTGACACACCGCCGGGCTCGATCGCGTCCTAGAGGTTGCGGGCCTGCATCTTCACCTTCATGACCAACGACCACTGCGTGTAGTTGGTCTTGGTCAGCATGGGCCAGTTCGCCGGCCCGCTATACTCCCGAACAACACGTAGCACCTCCCCCTTGTCGCTGCTCCCGGCGCTGTTGCCGCCCTTGCCGCCGAACGGCTTCTTCGGGGAGCCTGGAGGAGTCTTCTCGCCGTCGCCCGCCATGGACACAAGCTCTGATACCAAATGTTGGAAACGAGCCCTCAGTTCTCTCTTTCTCTCACGCCGAACAGAGGTAGAAGATGAACAGTGGATATGCAAGAACTTGGTGACGAACGCCCCGACCGCCACACAGCCTGTATGTTGGCTTGCTATTCAACTCAATGGACTCAAGACTACTGCTACACAAGGATAACATGGCCATATATAGACCCAGCAGCATCACAGCGCCCACACGATCCACCATGGCGAGCTTGACGCGCACGGACGCATCATCTCCGGCTGACCCGGCCTCCCCCTGCGTACGAGCCACGAACTCCTCCGCACCACCCGGTCTTCACCTCCACTCGTACACCTGATCGTGATCCTTCCGCTTTTGACGCCTCGACCAACGACTCTGATCATCCCTGCTGCTACAACTCTAACAACCTGCAAGTGCACGACGTGATCATCACAGACACGACGCGAGCCCACACACACGCCATCCGACTCGTCCTGTGCGATACGCTCCAACACGCGTGCACACACACAGGCGTAAGCCATCGCACACGAGCACATCCTCATGCACTTGCAACACCACTGACTAACTGGACCTAGACGACAGATCGACCCTAGCTACCATGAACATGCGCACACACGGACGTTCATGGCGCACACACTGCGCGCACCACACACGCGATACGGACACAGACACGCACCACGGCCATGAACACCATGACGTGGTTTATTCCAACATTGGGGTCACGGCAGCCTGAGAAAGAGGAGAGAAGAGTCAGGGCATGGATCGGAAGCGCCAACTCAAGGACAGGAAGGGAGAAGGGCTCACCGGCCTCGTCAAGACCAAGGCGACGATCTCTGTCGACGATCTTGGTGCCCCCTTTCTTACCGCTCTCGAGCCTGCACGGACAAGACGACATCAAAGGTGCACAGAGAAAGGAAGGAGAAACTACGGTGGAGTTTGGCATTCCGAAGGAGACGCCGACCTTGGGTGTGGGGTGGCGGCGAGGAGGAAGACGAGATGGAGTAGGGTTTTCCCCCCTGACTCCCCCAATCCCCAAGCTCTTGGGGTTTGTATTGTGATGGGGGGAGGATGAGATGGTCACGGTCACGGACTCACGGGATCGCTGCGCTGCTTCCTCGCTTTATTGGAGAAGAGCAAAGCCAAGCCAAAGTGGCTGTCGCTATCGCGGCGCGAGCGAAAAAGCAGAAGCTGTGGCGGTGCACAGTAGTCCCTATGGGTCCCCCGTGTCAGCGAATGAGGAAGGGCAGGAACTTGTTTTGGGCGGGGGCCACTGTCCGTGTGAGGATGCCCGAGATGTGTCTTTTGTCTTACCTTAGCATGCTCAGCATGGCAGAATAATTCAAATGGACTAATTCAAATGCTCAGCATGGCAGAATAGGACCAAGTAAGCATTGGCTTTTGCAAGTTTGGAATTATATCTCATCGTTATTTTTGCCTTGAGCAAGATTTTTATAAGTCATACAGCTCAACAAAAGGACTTATCTGTTTTTGAACTACTATCAGTTAGTATGAATAAAGTTGGTGAAAGCAAGGAGTACCGTGTGGTCCTATTTTTCAGATGAACCTATAGTATTTGGATGTCTACAACAGGAAAGTCGATCAGGCAATCAAGTTGAGGGATCTTTCTTCACCAAACAGTGGGTTACTAAAAGATGAAGCTTGATAGGATTGCTTCTGCCTTGGTAGACTTTACTCAGAACGTTCTATTGCTCAACATAATAGAGAAATCTGGTGTAATCTGAGCATTTATGTTTGGAGCTGAAGTATGGGCTGCAAACTCTGTAAATGTGTCATTCATGCATTGGTCCAAAATCTGCTAGGTGTTTTGTTTGTTTGTTTTTTTTGGTTTGCAAACTTTCTTAAGATCTAGTATTTGCTGTTTCTTTTGCCGACCGGCTTGACGGGCAATCGAGAACAACAAATAAAATAGCAGGAGAACAACAGCAGGCCTACGTCTCTTTATTTTACACCAGCTTATAGAAGATCTGAAAGGAAAAACCCACAAAGCCCAGGATTCTCTTTTTGGACACCGGCCCAAAACACATATAGGACAAAAGGCGGAATAAGTTCACTTTGACTTCCTTAACTAATGGCAGAAATTCGATTCGTAGCCTGAATCATAATACCGGATATCTCAACCCTCCAACTATTAAAACCACAATTTGACTCCCTCAGTGGTTTTGGAGGGCAGTTTCATTGACGTGGCATCTACGTGGCAGTGTTGACCTGGTCTGTGGCGTTGACGTGGCGCTTAGGTGGCATTAGAATTAAAAGCAAATATGTGGGACCCATTTGTTATTCACACCCAAAAAATTATGGGGCCCACATGTCATCCTCTCTCTCTTTCTTCTTCCTCCCTCTCTCTCCCTTCTCTCTTTCTTTCTGTTTCTCTCCCCTTCGGCCGTCCGCGGGGAGCAAGGGTTGGAGTGGTGGCGGGAGCTAGAGCAGCAACGGGCGCTCGAGGACCGGCAAGGGCCAGAGCGGCGACGGAGGGGCGTGGCATTGCCGGATTTGCCTTTCTGTTAATGCCAAAATTTGGTAAACCCTGAAATCGTAATCGGCCTAGTGTTAGTATCGGCTTCAGAGTCCTAGAATCGGCCAATGGAAATTATCAGTCGCCGGCAGTTGGATTCTTAGTGGATTCGGTTAAGAAAATTAATCAATTAAAGAAAGCTTATCTTGAAGATGCCGAGTTTGAAGAGGATGTAGCGTGACAATTTATCTATTAATTAGGCAAAGTCAGTTAGTTTCCTTTTATTGTTAGGAAAGTGTGTTTAGTGTCCGATCAGGACTTATGTTTTTCCTTTTATCTTTAGGAAAATTTGTGTCATGTCCAATTAGGACTCATATCGGCCTGAGAGTATAAATATGTACACCCGGGGTCTTTGTAATCTATCTCTCGATCAATACAATTACTCTTGGCGCATCACCACCCTCTTTTTAGAGGTTTTTATTTATCACCGACGAAACTTGGCACCTGACGCGGGGCTGCATCGGCTTCGATCTCTGGCGAAGAGGTAAGCCCTACATTTCGCCGGCCCCGGTGAATATATCGGCTACATTGGTGTTGTTCAAGGCTGCATTACTTCGACCTCTTGGATTGCTCTGGTTCAGTTGATATATTTACCTACTTGATATTTCGATTATATCTTTAATAGCATTGTGTTTAGAGACGCATCGGTTTAGCTGAGACTGTTTCGGTTAGGTCTGATCTTCTGTCTTAGCCGATATATCTCTACAATCACAATGATGCTTTAGATAGATTTATTATATCCATCACATTAGACAGATTTATTGGCTCATTGAATATTAGATTATTATATACAATCTCGTGCTGGATCGGTTAGGTTCGACCTGCTAGATTGTTGTTGATAATCTAAGTCTTGTTAAGCCGATAAGTTCATGCTAATGTTTTATCTGAGGGTTAAACGATCTTATCCGATGTGTTAAGTTTCTCTTTGATGGTTTTATTGTCTTGGTTAAATTTAATACATGACCACTCTAAAAATCAATCAAAGGCTCGATTGTTCAAACCTTATACTTCCTTTCATACTTAGTGCTGCATCAATTGGATTTGATCTACTAAGTTGTGCTTGGAGTTGTAAGAACTAACTTGTTCTTTGATTGCCGATAAGGGTATCATTGGGGTTTCAGCCAATGAGTTATCTGGATATTGCATCGGCTTATAAGGATCATATATAAATTAGTGTTAGCCGATTGCAACAAAAGTTCTATTGATTATCTTATCATTTGGATTTAATGACATTGGATCTACAGCTGATGTATGTTTTAACCATCGGATCAACATTTACTCTATCATATCATTATTGGTCGATTGGTTTCTATTGGATTATATTGTTGTATTATAAAAAGTTCTTATTGCTTGTCCGATTGCTTTTATATCATTTATCCAAGTGTCAGAATCTACATCAGGCATATAGCCAATTGCTCAAATTCCTATCGACATCGGCTAGTATCGCTACATCGGCTAGTATTGCTCTATCGGCTTGTCAGCCGATCGGCTATTTGATCGTCAATTTATATATCTTGCCAGTTGCAGGATCAAACTGACTGGCACGCTCGCATTCCATCAATATTTTAGGACTTGCACTGGAGCTAAGCAGATCTTCTAGGCTTTCGTGTGTTTAGACACGATTCGCGTCAACGCAGATTTGGCACTATCGGCTGGACGTGGATTTTTCGTCAACACTTCCCCGCCGTCACGTACAAATCTGATGGGCACGACGTCTTGGACGGCAAGGTCAACGGGTGCATCCATCTGCATCTCCTACCGCTCCGACCCTCACCTAGGGTTTCTCTTCCTCTTCGGCTAAGCCCGCCTCCTCCTCGCTGGTACCCTCCCCTTCCTCTTCGAGCGATTAGTCGTCGTCGCCCCGCGCAGGAGAGGCGGGGGCAAGGCAGTGACGATCTCATATCGGGAAGAGTAGCGGCAAGGGTGTCTCCAGCTTTGCTTCAAACGTCGTTGATGGTGATGGAGGTCGCCTTCGAAGCGAGGCGTGTAGGGTGCAGGGAGCTAGTAGCGTGCTTCTGTCTTTCTTCTCCGCTAGATGGCCAACCTCCCACACCTAGGCCGCCCACTTCATCGGCCCTCGTCAACCGAGAAGGCATGGAGCAAGCGCAGGGGCTACGAGGAGGTGCGACCTCGTAGTCTAGATCCGTGATGGCTCCTTTCCTAATGGGATCCGGCCATCTACCGCCCGAGAGCACAACCTCGAGCTTGCTTAGTAGGGCGGCGCCAGCGACGACCTCCATCGCAGTGGCGTTGGAGTGACTTCCACGAGAGCGGGCTCCATCACGACGGTGTCGAGCGGCTCCTGTCGAACCCCGATTTTGGAAATCGAAAATCTTATGTGTTTATCCATACCAATCCCTGGATTAGTAGTTGGTACACACATACATAGCCGAATCACAACATATCACGGATGAATTCAGGCTAAAGGGGTTAAGTGCTTACATTAGGGCCTGGCAGGCCAACAACTATCGAGAACAATAGTGGAAGACAAAATAATAAAAGGCCCGGTTGACATGCCACAAGCAGTCGACTGGGGAACGAGACCAAGAACGGGACCGCACTCCGATCATCTTGTTAGGTACGCAAGCATACTAACAAGAGCATCTCTTCAAGCTCTCTGCTAAAAGATATATATAGAGCAACAATGAGTACAAAAGCACTCAGCAAGCCACCACACAAAAATGCATACGATAGAGGGTATTTCAAGGAATGGCTTTCGGTCCTTTTTGCGTAAAGCAAGTTTTGTAAATCTTTTCACAAGCCTAAGACCTAACATAGACTGATCAAATTTTAATACCATAGTTCATTAATCAATGACGGTTCTGTCCACCAGCCATTGTGATTCCAAGGATAGCTTCCCGCCATTGTGTCGTCATGGTTTTCTGGGGTCTACCCCTTCTCGCCTCCCGAGAAGTGGATCCACCAGCGTAAAAAAAATCATGCAATGTCCCCTCCCAATCAGTTTAAGAATTTAGAGTCTAGCCAAGTGTAATACATGTCCCGGTGCTCAATAACCATAAGCACGGCTATTCGAATAGATTGATTTACTCACACTGCAGTGGATATACACTTTACCCGTACTCCGTGACTTGCCGAACACATGAGCCAAAGTCCCAACGAATGAGATGCGTCATGGCAAAGCATTTCAATAACCTCACATTGGCAGTACCCGCTCCATGAACTTGCATCCTCATGCACTCTAGGCGTACACGGTTTCTAGCAGTGAGAGGAGTTCTTACGCTCCCGGGGAGGGAAGACTTACACATGCATTAAGGTATAATTAAGTTTAGATTTACACATGGCGGTCCTACCGGTGGCGACCCCACTTTAGGCCCCCGCATCTCATACACATCAAGAAGACCACTATGCATGGATACTGCCTCCGCTTGGCTATTTACTCCGCTAGGCCTATACTCATTTGAGAAGTATGGTTGTACGGGGGTCGTTTCATGCTTAGCTTCATGGCTCGGTCCTTAATTGACCAAGGACGGCACTAGCCTTAACCGGATTCCACCCAAATCATACAGCCGCCCTAGTCTAAAACATTTGTTTAGTTTTATTTCTTCTTTCGCAAACCATGTCACCAATGTCATGGCAATGTGGCGCTCATGTCTCCACATGCCGCATATCAATTACCTTCTCTAAAATAATTGCCCAAGCATATAGCATTAATAAATATGAGAATGTATGATTCTAAATTAGCATTACTAAGCATTTGTCATAAATGACTAGGGATTCACACGCATTTATGGGTACAAGGGAATAAGGTAAATAATAGTCAAAGGCATGGCATAATAACAAGTAGGATATCCACCATTGCATGCAAGTTTATTTGTAAACAAAGTAAGTTCGCAATTGGGATCAACATGTTCAAGGATTAGTGATGACTTGCCTACTCAAGATAGTCCTTACTCTATAATCTTGTTCAACCTTCACCTCCGAGAAGCTGCACACGTTGCCTCACGACTAATCGATACACCAATACTATAATACACGAGAAAAACCTATATTCAACCAACAATCAAACATGCGTAAACAAATATAAATGTTGGAGTCGTACCTAGGGCTGCTGATATTACTCATGCTTGCTAATGGATTCCAACATGCCAAGGATGTCTCACTTATGGCCACAACTGCTTATATACGCAAGGGAAAATGGAGGTAGCGTAGGCTCTAAGTTAATTAACATGCAAGCACCTTATGGGGCAAGGAAGCTTAGGGGCTAGGATTTCCTAATTCTTATATCATCATGGTGGCTTATTTAGGAGCTAACCAGCACAGTATAAATGAGATGTACATTTCGCTAACATGTGGTTTGGTCTAACTACTGGGATATGGAAGGATTATATCACTACACATGCTTATATTTAAATAAAATGGGTATGTCCTAAAGACTAAAGTATGGTTCTGCCATTGGGTAGGTCTAGGATCAACCAAATCATCATAGTGCACCATCTATATTATTATTCTATCAATGGAGTCATTATTTTAATTATGGACATATTTTATTAAATGGAACTAGTATTTCCTAAGCTTCAATTAATTTGAAACAATACTTCCAATTAGTCTACATGGTTTTACAGTGATAAAGCATGTTAAAAACAATTATCCTTAGACCTACTCTACTGTACAATATTAATTTTATTTATTAGCACTTTTTTTTAGTTAACCATTATTCGTTACTTGGATAGCACTTATTTTATAAATATAAATATATTTTATTATATATCATTGGAAAGCTTATGAATTTAGACGAATTTTAGGTTCAAGTTCACTTGAATCGGAGCTAAAATGAATAAGTTACGCTCGTTAAAAGGTTCAAATTCGAATTAGTTCGAGAAATTGTGAAAGTGTACTGTTCATAATTCATTTATTTTTAATTCATTTTGTCCTAATATATTTACGTTAGCCGATTAAGGTATTAAATCATTTTAATTTACGCGATTCCGAATAAATTAGATTCCGATTTAATAATTAACCCTAATGAATAAATGAATGACTAAATAACCGCAATGAATAACTAGGTGGATAAATAGATTAATGAGAAAAAACTGAATAGATAATTAACAGACTAAATACCTAAATAAATCACCGATTAAATAGATAACGACAAATTATTATATAAGGATTTTCAAAAATAGCCGACGAGTCCTCCGATTAATATATACGTAT
Source organism: Oryza officinalis (assembly GCA_008326285.1). Lineage (NCBI taxonomy): Eukaryota > Viridiplantae > Streptophyta > Magnoliopsida > Poales > Poaceae > Oryza > Oryza officinalis. Next base: position 22,333,713 of record BDMV01000003.1, on the reverse strand, counting down.
TTATATAACTTAATGAATAAATATCTAAATAAACAGCAAAATAAATAACCCATTAAATATATAACCAATTAAGTGAATAATCTTAATTTATTAAATAATCCCGATTTATTTTCTAGAAGTTTTAAAAAATAACCGACGATGGATTTACTGATTAACATGTATCATTTTCTTTTCTTTTCCTCTCTTTTCTTTTTCTTCCCTTTTTCTTTTTCTCACTTCTCTCCTTCCTGCTCCTGCTGCCTCCCTCCTCTCTCGGCTCTCTCCCTTTCTTTTCTCTCTTCTTTCCTCTCTGCCTCTCTTTCTCTGGCTCTCTCCCTTCTCTACGCAGACGGCGGCCGACGGATGGATGAGGAGGGGAGGAGGCTTACCGGCGGCAACGGCAGCGCGGCGGCAGTAGGGCGGCAGCCTGGCGGAGAGGGGAAAAGAGGGGAGAAGCGGGGGGAAAAGAAAGGGGAGGGGGTGGGGGTGGTGCGGGGAGGATGGGGAAGGTCGTGGGGGGCTTTATAGGGCAGGAAGGGGCGCGGAGGCCGGCGCGGCGGACGGGACGGCGACGGCGACGCGGGGACGCGACGGTGCGCGGCGCACAGGGCGCGAGACGGCGCGACGATGGCGACGGGACGGCGCGGCGCGGGCGCGAGGCGGCGCGGACGGCAGCGGCGCCGGGCGACGAGGGCGATGCGCGCGGGCGCGGGGTGCGAGGGCGCGGCGCGGCAACGGCGATGGGACGGCTAGGGGTCACGGTCGAACACTTAAGGGACAATGAACGGTGACGTTTTCAATTTTTTGCAAATTGAGTTGATTTTCAATTTAAAATTCATCCAAAAATTCAAATTTTCACACAATTGAACTTTGCTCAATATTTGTATTATTTTACCCTAAAGATTTGCCCAATATTTTATGTCTCCATATTTTATATTTGTATATATATATATATGTATGTATGTATGTATGTATGTATATATATATATATATAATTTCCTATTGGAATTTATATTACCCAATTAATTTTATGACATTTAGGTAGAGTATTTTATTTACCACTAATTTTTTCCAAAACTTTAGTTCAATTTATATCTTTAATTATTTATTTAGCCGATTTTCCTTTTTTAGGGTTTAGGGAGAAATTTAAATGGGAAAAGAGGAGAGTTTAATCTGTAAATTTTCTAGGCAACCAAATTTAATATTTAGTGTCCAAAAGTTTACATTTACCCAAAAGTTGTGATGGCACCAATAAATTTTTATTGCATTATTCAAATGAGGTTAAATCCCAAAATTAATCTAGATAATTTAGAGGCTCTTGATATTTCTAAAACTAATCAAAATATTCTAAGTTGACCTTTGTTAATGTAATAGCACATTGGTTAACTTGTTTGTATAGCAATGTATTTTGCATGAACTGTCAAACCTATTTATTCCATGGAAGTAATTTGAGACCTGGTGTAGCATTGATTTAATTATTTAATTAGATACACATATAGACCCATTTCATATATAAAGCTCAATTTATTTACATGACCAATTATTTTATATGAATGAATTTTATTCCATGAGAGGCTTGATAAAGTATTTTCTTAAGATATTAATTATTACTATTCTAGTGGAACACTTTTTTATATAATGAATTATTATAGTGGTGATCATTATTTTATGAGCACCTATATTTCATGACACCTCTCACCGGGTCCAAGTATTTAATATTTGACATGTAATTTATATTACAGATGTTAATAATTATATTGTACTTCTTTGGCTTTGCTTTCTCCTATATAAATATTTATGGGGTCAATAACAATAATGTATTCTTGTTAATTGTATTTATTTAGATGTGCATCTTTAATTTGATTTTTCATTGTGACAATTTACGGTTGGCCAAGCAATAACAACCATAATAACCAGCATGATGCAAAAGTTTTAAAAAGTTCAAAATTTAAGTGATTTTTATTGTTATGAATTTTCAGGATGTTACAGCTCCCCCACCTCCATCCATCGTCCTCTCCACACAGACCACACCGCCACCATCGCTGCTCCAGCCCCTGCGCAGTCGTCTCCTCTGCCGCCAGCACCTCCTCCTCCTCCGCCTCGACCCATTCCAGCTCTAGCCCGAAGCGCCACCTGCCACCACTCTTGTCGCCGCAGCCGCTCTAGCCCCTGCTCCCCATGGACGGCCGAAGGGCGAGAAAGAGAAAAAAAGAGAGAAGGGAGAGAGAGGAAGGAAGAAGAAGAAGAAAGAGGGAGAAGATGACATGTGGGCCTCACAATATTTTTTGGTGTGAATGACAAATGGGCCTCACATATTTGTTTTTAATTCTAATGTTAGATAAGCGCCAAGTCAATGCCACCGACCGGGTCAACACTGCCACGTAGACGCTACGTTAGCGAAACCACCCTCCAAAATCACCGAAAGAGTCAAATTGCATCGGTTTTAATAGTTGAGAGGTCGAGATATCCAATATTGCGGTTCAGGAATACGAATCGGATGCGGCTACTAGTTAAGAGACTCAAAGTGAACTTATTCCACAAAAGGCTGAACAGATCCACAAACCCATTACAAGCCCGTTAAGTTGACCCAAAAATTACTTCCTTTCTGGTCATTGCAGGCCGTTTAACTGCTTTTGTGCTTCACGATGTTTTGTGCACTATTGCCGTTGGATACAAATCACATTCTACTGACAAAAACAAAATTTGCAGGCAACTGCTTAATAGGCAGTTCCATTTTATAAATCTGTAAAGATCTCTTGCACCATCTTGTTGTACTCTCCAATCTAAAGCTGATAACAGTTGATCCCGTATCGCTTCTCCTTTTTTTATTTTTTTTCTCTTCGGATAGATTGACACGTATTAGGCTATTTGGTAAAAAAACTCCTCGTGCATGTACAGAATCTCGCACAAACCCTCTCACACCTGACGCCGAGTAGCTATAATATATATCCCTTCTGAGGTTGTTTGCCTTATTATGCTTCAAAAAGAATATCAGTAACCAATCGGACGGCCCACGCTACTGTCGTCCTATACGTCCGATAAGACTAACTAGTACGTAAATTATACTAAAATATCATTTATTTTGTTATGACTTATTCTATCATAAAAAACAATAATCTTAACTGGTACTTTTATATAAACTTAAATTTTTAAATAAAACGAATGATCATATGCATTAAATAAAACGAATGATCATATGCTATGTGAAAAAGTTAACGACATCATATATAAAAAACGGAGGTGGTACATTGTAATTTCTATACGACGTAGCCTTTATTACCGGTTGAGTTAGTGGAGTAAAAAAACTCCTAGATCTTATTATTAAAAATAGTTAAATTTCCATCCTGTTACTTATTATCGGTTCACAAATCATCTTTTTCTCTTCAGTACTACCCTCAATCACTTAACAATTCTATTTTTCTTCTCTTTTAAGGAATGGGAGACGCTTTGGACTTTTTTAATTCGTCAATCGATGGCTAGAAACCAAAGATGTGTTTGGATCTGGCAAGAGTGAAAGCACCTTGCTTAGCAAGGTCAGCTGATTGGTAGGCGGTAGCTACTAGTAACTGCCAATAAACCACGGGCTTGGCTCTCCCTCGATGGCAATTGGCAAGCAATGAATCGCAATGACCATAGTGAGGGTACTAATAGATCTTTCTTTCTAGCCTACAAAATATAAGAACTGCGTACAATAAAGATTGGGCTGAAATTTTATAAACTTTTGAGTTAAAAATATTTAAGGACTGAGTTGGGTTGTAAAAGGTCTCATGGACCCTAACCCATTACCACCATTATGCAGACAATCAGAGTAACCGCCTGAAGTAACTTGAAGGTAAGCACCGAGGTGCTTGAACCAAATAAACAGACTAGCTTCTTCGAGCTAGAGATCAAACGGGCTAATCCTATCTTAGCCTGGCTAGGCAAATTAGGGGATCCAATCGAACCTTAAAGTCTATTGAAAGTCTTATTTGGGACAACTCAAGATCGGAATGGTTAAAATCCTCATAAATGCATCCAACAGTCAAGATTCACGTTTGTACTCAAGTTGTACATGAAGCATCTCCCTTATAAATAGACCTAAGAAAATGCACAGAACAAGATCTCACAAGTATAGTGCTCATGCTGTATCGGATCGTTTTCATAAATCCTGGTTAATGAGACTGGCAAATCATGCACAAAATGCTATACTCTACCCTTCATTCATACTTAATGAGGCAGGCTGATTCTGCTTTCTTCAGAGATTCTGCACCTTTTCATATCACGGTACATAGCTCGCTTCTGCTGCTCCTGCTCCTGCTCTTGCTGCTGCCTGGTAACAGAATCCCAAACTCTCTTCAATCTTTTAGCTGAAAATTCAGCAGATAATATCAGCTCTTCGGTACAAAAACTCTGGACCGAAGGGAAAAAAAATGACACCACAGATAACGTACTCACACCATAAGGATGTATTCAATCAAATTTTACAGAGTACATTTGACAAAACACTAGGTCTGGTGTTTTTTGAAACTTGCTCAGTTTTCTACAGCCTGGACAAAAGAAACACCCCATCCAATAATTGCGATTGAAGAATTGCATAGATTATATAATACATACCAGCTCTACGTGTGACAGGAATGATACCAAAGAAGCTGAATCAAAAGAAAGATTGTATTAGGCCGTCAAAAAGAAAATCTACTTATTGGAAGTTAAAGTTAAGGATATGCAAGAAGATTCAGACGAGATCATAGGGTCACCTGCTCTTAGCAGCAATCGCCTTGTCCTGCCTCAAGCATGTCCATACAGAGTCAGACCCTTAAAAAAGAAATTACAATGGTTATTGTAAGCTGAGGAGAGCAACAGATTAACACTTCAACTAAGATTTATAAGCATTATAAACTGGCTAAATATTCTGCAGAGAAACAATACACCTAAAAATATCAATAATTCCCCATGAAAACCAAGTGGTCCGTGTGCCTTATAAGCACTGTAAAAGTAAAAGATGTAACATCTGGCTGCGTTCGATCTGGCTAAAACAGTACAGATAAAAAATAAACTTTCGTGGCACGCTTTTCAAACTCCCAAACGGTGCGTTTCGTGCGAAAATTTTTAATATGAAAGTTGCTCTAAAATGTTGGATTAATCCATTTTTCAAGTTTGTAATAATTAAAACTTAATTAATCGCACGTTATTGTCACCTCGTTTTGCGTGAAACACTTTATCTTCATCTTTATCTTTATCTTCAGGACTTTCAAACACCACCATAGTCTATACATTCCCAGTGTCATCTTGAGTTGGTGTTGGGAGTTAATTTTTTCAGCACGTAAAACGGAGTGATTCATTAGCACATGATTAATTAAGTATTTGCTAAATTTTTTTTTAAAAATGAATCAGTATGATTTTTTAAAGCAATTTTCGTATAAAAACTTTTTGCAAAAAACACACCGTTTAACAGTTTGAAAAACGTACGCGCGATAAACGAGGGAGGTGAGTTGGGAAGAGTAAGAAAAGAACACAGCCAAAGTGGTTATACCCATTCAATTCAAGGGCAAAACATCCCATCAATCAGTTTGGCAGTTCCCTATATCATTTAATTGAGTTAATTAGATCCATGTCATTAAAAATATGCTGGTTTTGAAATATGTCATTAGTATTCAAGTATTTGGAACCGTGTCATTACAATTTTACACATATTTGAGACATGCCACTATTTACCACTTGTATGCATTTACAAAAAAGATAGGATGAAATTGCCCTTCTTCTCCCTTCTTCTTCCTTCCTCCTCTTGGCTGGCGCGCAACGCCGCCGCGCTCGGCCCTGCCGTCGCCGCTCGCTGGGGAGGCGACCTCCCATTCCTCACCATGGCGACGCTCTCCGCCTCCGCGCCGTTCCCCCCATCAACCTCGACCTCACGCAGATACCCGTGGGAGGAGCAGGCATCGGTGCCGGCACCGCCGGCCTGCTGCACACGCTCCACCGCCCACCGGCCATTCACCCTGGTGTTGCTGCCCAAGCGATGCCGTTCGCGGTGCCGCTGCAGCTGGTGATGTACCTCCCGCAGCAAAGGACGGCGCCGGGGATGCTGCTGGCGGCGGCCGCGGGGCTGGGCGACGCGCGGCAGCCGTCGGTGATGGTGACCGCCGCGCTCGCCCGATGAGTCCTGGGCGACGACGACGATGCCGAAGCAACAAGGACTGCTGGCTCCGACAAGATTCGGGTCAGAGAGAGGAGAGAGGATGAGGGAAGAGAGAGAGGTAGAAGTTAAGGGAAGAGAGAGGTAGAAGATGAGGGTATTTTCGTCCAATACATGCAAAATACGTATCTTAGTGGCACCCCTGAGATTACAAACAAGTAGTAGTGGCATCGTTACAAATACGCAAATAGTAATTGTATATTTTGAAACCGGCAAATTTTTAAAGGCATGTATCTAATTAACCCCATTTAATTTGTAAGCGACAACGGAATATTTCTAGAGAATATAGAAGAACTATTCTGGACCTACGCCACTCTTGCAAGCACTAAAGTTATACTAGCAGTGTTCCATCAAATTAAGCAGTACAAACCATACAGGAATATGTACAAGAATAGGGTATATAGCAGCAAAAATTAGTTAAGAATTACACAAGTATAAACACACAATTATCACACTATCTAGCTCATATTGGTGTTCCGGAAGTTGTGGATCTTGAAGCTAAAATTATAAAGAAACCAGGAGAGGATTTCTGGTCTTGTTTTAGTTCAAGGGTACTGGATATTTTATACAGGGTCTGAATAGAGTTTTCAATATGCTTATCAATATGTTTTAAAACAAGCGGTGGATCTGATTGATTTATCCATGCTAATGACAATTGGCTGGAACATCTGAACACGGGTTATCATCTGAACACACCAAGATAAAGAGAAGGGCAGAGACAAAAGATACATACGACTGCTTGAAGGATCATACTGCCATGCGTGGACGAAGTGGGAGGAGCGCTTCAGCCAAAGATCACGCGGTGGGTCGAGCATCTCAAAACTATTGAATGACACCAGCTTCCTCAGCCGTAGGTCGACTGCGAAGATGCAAGATTGGAGGAAGAAATATATCCTGTCAGGATCCGTGGGGTGGAGGAGCGCAAGGGCAGGAATGGTCAACGGCAGCATGGTGTCCACATAGCTCTGGTCAATCCAGATCTCGGCCAAGGGCACGCTGCGCTGGGGGTTCCACTCCCACTCCCCGGGCGAACAGGTCGATTCGTCGAGCAACCATGTGCTGGCCACCGGCACAACAGGATTTCCGTGTATCTGCACGTACATCAGCCTTCCTCTGCTCACCCTCACGCAGCGGTGGGCGCCGCGGTTAACCTGGTCACCAACAGGAAGCTCGTCGGGAACTTGTGGGAGCGGGACGTGGATCAGGTTCGGCTCCTCGGAGAAGGGATCGCACGCGAGGAGGCCGTAGGAGAGGTCCACCCACCAGAGCATCCCGCCGTGGGAGACGACGCCCTCCGGGTACCAGTCCAGCGGGAGCGGGGGCGAGCAGGTAAGCTCCCTCTCCCGCCACTTGCAGCACTCCCCCACCTTGTAGCTTAGCAGAGTGGCACCACCGGTGCTTGTGCCCTTGCATCCCGGCTGGAGCTCAGCGACCATACAGCCGTCGTCCTTGATGATGAGACCGACGTTGGCGGCGCCGTAGAAGGCCATGGGGCGCATTGGTTCGCGGTCGCGGAGGGAGACTACCTCACCGGTGCGCGCATCACAGATGTGGTACGAGACCATGGCCGAGGCGGAGGTGACAGGATGCGTGCCGAGGAGGAGGAGAAGGCCGGAGCAGTCGGCGGTGACGACATAGGGGTAGAGTCCGAGGCAGGCCGGGAGGGAGATGTGGGGCGGCACGGTGAGGACGGAGGCTCGCGGGACCTCGTTGCGGGCGACGGAGATGTCGGTGCCCGGCCGGAAGATGCGCTTCGCCTCCTTGTACCCCACCACGTTAGGGATTGCGGCCAGGATGGCCCAAGGCTCCTGCGCCGGCGGCGCCATGCCAGGATTTTTCGGGCCGAGGAATTAGATCGGTTAGGGCTCCTTTGGATGCACGGGGAGAGACCCAGGGAAAATTTCCCATACAGGGATTTCCCCAGCACCACCTGAACACCCCCCAATCTCCAGGGAAGTATTTTCTGGTAGGGGAGTTTTCCCTGGTACATGTGGGAGTAGGGGGACGGGGTTGATGGGGGGAGGGGGGACAGGCTATTTGGGGAGGTGAACTGAAGCAAGTCTCTACAAATATTCATAATCATGCACTTGAAACAAGATAATTTATAACAAAATGCAAACACATCTGGGAGAACAAACATCTGAAAAATCATATAAACTCTATAGATCAATAAATTCCAGTGATAAAATATAGAACACTATAGATACAGGCACCGGTGCAATTCATGCAATAATCGAATTTAGGTACCGTTTGAAGCATGAAGCCAGGTTAATCCATGAAGTTTAAGTATTACAACTAACATTTGTGAAAATCAAATCCAATGGCCAAATTCTTAACATTGTTGCTTGCAAATATCTTTGAAGTTTTCTTATGTACATTCATAAGCATCAAACAGAAAACACTGTCTCCACGACTAGCTCCTATTCTGAGGCAGTTCTTATGTAGATGCAATGTGTAAACTGAAACAAACACATGGAACTGCCGTTAAAGCTTCTGAGCTCTTGTGTAGATGTAATGTGCAAACTGAAACAAATAGTACATGAGTAGTACTTGTGGATATAGAACTGCAATGTTTCCTTCTTGTTCAGTGTGAAAGCACTCATTCAGAAAAGACACCCTCAAAATATTCGGTTTACTGTGATGCAGACGTTGCCATAAACATGGCTTTTACATGCCCCAAATCACTGTTTTCGAAGGCCGAACATTGCAAGAAACCACAAATCCTTTAAGCACAATCATGAAACTAAAAGGGGTACATTGTGTAAAGTTTAATCCAACAAACACATCACAACGGACAGATTCAGGGATTCAGTAAAACATTGCAGAAATTCCTACTGATGCTATTGCTTCAGTGACCTACAAACAAAAATGCAGGAACTGTGAAAGCATGAATCTATCCCTAGGCATCAAGACTTGAACATTTGAAACAGCTAAATGGTAGCGCCATCATTTTGCTCCCAACCGCCAAGTTTATCTTCGGGATCATAGTTTAACACCAGAAATACCAGAAGACAAGGCATGTGATCCAACATATCACAATACTGCACATAGAAACAGGGATACTAATTTACGGAAACTAGTGCACATCAGATGACAATAATAAGCAGAGTAAGCTACAGTAGTACAGTACGTTGATTTCATACAAGAAGAGCAGGCGATGTTTTGCTTTGAAAACAACAAGAAGGCCATGATGTTATGGAGAATACCACAGTAGCTACTACAAGCCCTATAACAAAATTAATTATCAAAAATATCAATTAGACATTCTCTTTAACAGGTGTCACATATGGTGTGCATACTTCATAGGTTGCTATCTTTAATTGGAAACTTTCAAAAAGACAGACTGCAGTAATAAAGCAAATCCTGATAGTTATTGGTCTGATAGTTTCAGTGAAAAATAGATTAGTTAATTCACTATTAGATAGTAAAAGCTAATGTATCTCATGCCATCACTACATTATTTGATAAATACTTCCGTTTATGCCCAAGAGTGAAAGTACAAAAAGAAAGGACACAAGAAAAATCGAAAGTGTAGATTTGCAATTGCTGACCTAGGTACAATCTACATTAGCTGAATGCTATATTGTAATTTAGCAGAATAGCTAAGTGACATAGCTGCTCTCATAGGCACAAACATAAGTGATAAATTGAAATAACATGGTTCCAATCACTCAACCAAAAGCTATCCAGGACTGGCAGCAAGAACATAGTAAACAACTAGTCTAGGAAAGTGAAAGCAATCAAATTAATTGCAGGGCCATCAGATATACCTATGCAGCAATTTGGCTCCTTAGCCATATCAGGCGGACAGTAGGGCTGGTTGTATTCATGAAGATTTCCCTATTCAGTGGGCACCGAAACAGTCCTAAAGCCTTTGCTTTTTCTTCATCTGTTAACTCATGAATCGATTCTACAGCAGCAATACACTTGGGGATAGAACAATCGGTCTCCTCCTTTGATGCTTGCACTAGTTTGTCCACAACCATTTGTGTCTGATCCTTTTTGAACTCTAAATAGTTTTCAAGAACCAATGCTACTTGATTTTGCTTGCGCTTCTTCCCAGCAGCACCTTCTTGTCCTGATATTTTAGGAGTTGAGCTCTCTTGTGCCTTTTCCATGCTTGTGCTTGAAGCCTCTGGCCCATCTAGATTTGAAAATGGGTTTGGCCGCCCATCCAGATTTGAAAATGGGTGTATCAACCTATTCAGACTTGAAGCCTCTTGTGCCTTTTCCATGTTGTGATCACTTGAAGGCACCGATTCTTCAGTAGATGTGAAACACAAATCTCCTGTTGCTATGCTTCCTGTCCAAATAAAAAGGCAAGGATGTTATAACAACATAGATATAAATGAAATAATGATCAACAAGAAATGAAACTGTAAAGTTCAATCACCTTCGTACAATGATGCCAAAGAATTGAAAAGTGGGAATGGTTTAGTGCGAAACTTCTTAACCTTTGGGTGAGCCTGTTGAATACAACATGAAAACATAGTTAGTATGAAAGATATAGTTTTATTCTACATTATTAGTTGAAGTGAGTGGAAAAAAAAATCTTACATGAAGTATTCTATCCCAAACTGCTTGTTCAGCAACAATCATACCAAGAGAATCATTCCAGCCCAAACCACTCTCTTTTCGTGCATTTTTTATAATTTTGTAATTCCCTTTAAACTCTTTTTCTTTCTCTTGGATCTGTTGTTTGCTGAAATAAGCATATGGAAACTTTTCATTGAACTTGTTAACAATACTTCTCCATCCTTCAGGTATCCAAGCATTTTGAGCCCTAAATCTTGGTTGGTTGTGATCATGTAGTATGTCAACAAGTCCTTTCTCTAATGCAGAGTTCCAAGATGCCCTTACACGTTCCATCGACATTGCTACAATTTCAAGGAATATTTATATAGAAATTAATTGTACACAAAGTGCAGGGACATAGAGTAGATAGAAACTAACTTCAATCAAAATGACAAAAAAAATAGATGGTGGACAGTAAAAATACATTATTTTTATTACCAAGTAGAAAGGGACAGCAAAAATACATTATTAAATGTGTGATTCACTAACTAATATGGGCAGCCCACATCTGCATGGCTATTTGATCCCTAAGATTGTTTCCATCAATTGACTCATCATCATTAGGATATATCTCTTCATCCGGAAGATCAACATAACTCTCTTCTGGAATATAATTTGGTTGTCGATCCAGCCAGCCCTCCTGACCATTTAGCCCTCTAATAATGTTATGAAATACAACTGCTGCAGCTGGAATCTTAACTTGATTTTCTATAGTATGATGTGTGCCGACTTTTAGAATTGGAAATCTCTTCTTAAGAACCCCAATTGCCCTTTCAATATGGTTGCGAAGGATTGCATGGCGATGGTTGAATAATTCCTTGTAATCTGCGTATATAATTCTTCGAGATGAGTGCCGCCTCCTAAATTCACTGAGGTGGTACCGGACTCCTCGATATGGGGCAATACAAGACTGGGTATTGGCATATCCACCATCCACAAGATAAAACTTGCCCTCCGGAACATGAAAGCCCTTAGCAAGAGCAGACTGAAATACTCCTGCATCAGATGCAGATCCTTCCCATCCGCATGAGATATACGTAAAGTTTAGGTCAAAGTCACAAGCCAACATCACATTTTGTGATAAGGTGCCCTTCCTATTCCTATAAGGAGGGGCCAGATCCTCTGCTATAGTGATAGGGACATGCGTACCATCGATTGCGCCAATGCAATTCTGCACATAAACAAGGGAAATTTAAGATAGGGAAAGATGAGACAAATCTAAGTTTCTAGTGTTTAAGGCTGACCTGAAAGTAGGGCCAGAATCTAGGATCCGACACAATCTTCATGGGAGTCTCAGTTGAATTTGGAAGCTTGACAAATCGGTTAGTTAGGGTATGGACTATATCGAAAACTTCATTTACTTTCCTACTTATTGTTTCACCACTATGTTGAAATCCATTATGTAGATCTTCATTGCTAGCATTGTGAGAAATCATGTACATGAATATTCCTAGCTGTTCCTCAACATTAACACCCCTCGTATCATGTAGAAGATGTTCTCTACTAAGATAATTTGCTGTAGCTCTAAATATTTCTGGCTCCATCCGAAACTCTACCCGAGACCAATGCTCATGTCCTTCTAGAATTTCCCTAACTTTTACGGCACCAGAAAGGGATGAGGTATGTAGAGGTCTTTTTTCAGCCTGGAAGGCTGCAAGTATAGCAGGGACCAATACGAAAAATAGTTCATCATCCTCTTCTTCTTCCTCTAGTAAAAACTTTCTTATTTGCTCGTTTGTAGAGCCCATCACTTTTCTGTTAGAAAATCATACTAAAATTACAACAAAAAATAAAAGAACTGATTTCTATGTAAAAAAAATGAGGATCTATGCACATGTGTTGATCACCAAAAGCTAAATTGAGACATTGCCAATAATAACAACTTAACTAGTGTTTGCAAAGATCATTCACACAAGATTCACCGTGGTTTCTCTCATAAGTTTCTCGTGTGAAAAATCAAGATTCACACAAGATGCACAAACTAATTTTGAGTCGAACAAAACCGAATCGTAAACAATCATAACACAGACTTTGGATCAAGGACACGAACCTGCCAAGATCAGCCTTGAACCGAGTCGAGGTGCGTGCGACGCTCAGGGACAGCTGATGGGGTAGCGGTCGAGGATGACCTAGGGGAGGGGGCACAAGATTCATGGTGACCGGTTTGGAGCAGCAATTTGGAGAGAAGAGAGGAGCGGATTGAGCCATTGAGCCAAGATCTGAGGAAAAACCCTAGAGGAGGAAGTCAAGAAAGGAAAAAGAAGAAGGGCTTACCCTTGATTTGAGGAGGAGGGACGAAGGCGGCGTCTCGCCGGAGGAGGAATCCCAGCGGTGGCGTCTCGCCGAAGGAGGCCAGTGGCAGCTCGCGAGACGAGGCTCGGCGGCGTCCGCTCCCGGCCACGCGAGAGAGAGAAGCGGCGGCGCAACGCGAGAGAGAGAGAGAAGCGGCGGCGCAACGCGAGGAAATATTCCCGACATCCGGAGGTCGGGGTCCTTTCCCTAGGGTTCCCCCGTGGATTGGGCCGGGAAATCCCTACCTCATGGGCTTCCAAATGAACAGAAAATAAAGCCCGTGGCAATTTCCCCTACGGGCCTTTCTCCCATGGAATGGGCCGGGATCCCGGTGGGATCCCGGGCTGCCAAAGGAGGCCTTAGGGTTAGCGGCGAGGGGGATCATGAAAGGGAGGTCTTTAAAAGATGTGTCCGTCTCTGTGTCACTAAAAAGTTCGAGCCTTCCTCTATGCCATCGTCAAATTTTATCGCGCCCTAGAAACCATTTCGTCCGTTTTTGCTCCTAACAGTGGGTAACAGCACAGCAAAATGACATAGTTGCCCTTAAGGTTGAGTTGTCATTTTTGGCGTCAAAGGCGGGGTTGTCTGGCACCAAATTGCCCCTGACCCTTCTATATATATAATTCTTCCCACTCCATCTCCATTTCATTCACCTCTCCTTTTCTCACCTCTCATCTTCTGCAGTCATGTTCCAATCATCCAGCAGCTATGGTCGTAGGGTGAAACGGGTGCTTTGCCCCAACTGCCATGTGCTTACAAACCGGTTCATCTCGACAACAGAAAAGAACAACAACCATGCCTTTCACAAGTGCCCTTATTTTGCAGTTTGTGTTTTATTCTCTGCTCACATCTTGTTTTTGTGTTTTTTTTGTTGTTTGCTCACAATGTGATGATGGTTTGGCTTTCAGATTGGAGGTTGTCAGTATTATCAGTGGGAGGATAAAATGCTAGACATTGGAGTGCAGACACCTCATGCCCCTGCTGCAATTCATGTTGTTCCCCTGCAGGCAGTGGCAGCAACAGGTGGTTTCCCTACTGCACCTCCACTGGCTATCATGCAGGAAGGTTCTCAGGCTGCTAGAGTTGTAGGCAATGCACAAGTGAACAATAGGGTGATGCAGCAGTTTAAGTGGCTTCAAAAGATGGTCTATGTTTGCATTTTTCTTGCTATGTATGCTATTTTCAAGAAGTAGGTGGTTGTGTGTGTGAGTAGTGATGGATAAATGGATGTATGCTTGAATGGATGGATGGATGAATGATGAATGAATGATGAATGAAGTTGCAATGATAGTGTAATTGTCCAGAATGTAACAAAATATCATAACCACATGGCAGAAGCACTTATCAACTTAGCATTCTACTTTACTGGTTTGCATTGTTATAGACCAAAAGAACCACATGGCAGTTGTTTTTCATCATCACAAAAACAAAAGAACAGTTGCCACAGACCAAAAGAACAAGCACCTTTTACTGCAGCTAAAGCTTCTTGCTCCTGGTGTTTCTAGCAGGACTGTCTGGGCTTGATGGAGTGGCTGCAACTTGCCTCTTTTTTGGGGTAAGTTTTCTTTTGGTCCATAGCTTCTTTCTGGATGAAGTATGGGGCAGCACAACCTGCAATGGCTGGGTGTCCTCCTGAATGTTCTCATCAGGGCAAGGTGGCACAAATTCATCAGGGCAAGGTGACACAGATTCATCAGGGCAAGGTGGCACAGATTATAGTGGAACTGGATCATTGGATCCAGTTGCAGACCTTGTGCTAAAAAAATATGATGCATTAGGTGCCATGAATGAATATTTTTTGATGATTTGAAGACATGCGGCAAAAAAAACAAACCTGTTGGACACACTACTGGCAACACTAAATTGTTCTGAGGTTGTAGTAGTAGATGCCCCCTTTTTCTTCTTGTTGGCACCAGATGAAAAAGACTTCTTCCTTTTTTTGTGGGTTGCATTGGCTACCGCTTCATTGGCTGGAAAGACCATCTGGGAGGGATTAGCCAATACTATACTGGTCTCTGTGTTACATGGTACAACTTTCTTCAATCTCTTCTTTGGTAGACCCCTACATAGCAAGAAATGATTTAGTTAACAAAGTTTTTGAACATGTACATGTCTATGCAAACTAAGTTAGGAGGGAGGTATGCCTTTGTGCCTCCATTGCAGCTATATCTTCTGAGTTGTCATTCTTGCATGTATACCAGTGATGGCCTAACTGATGGTAGATGGGGCACTAATGTTTTTTTGCTGATTTTTTCTGGCTGCTGCTTCCTCCCTCAAGTGGTGACTTTGTCCTATTCTTGTGCCTGCCTCCAGTTGTGGACTTAAGAAAGGGAGGGTGCATGAAGAAGTCATGAGTAGCTTTGGGCAACATTCTCTTGTCTGGTATGCAAGGGATGAAACCCTCATATGCAGCTCTGAACCTGTTCACAGAGAAGTAGTCATCCACATGGTCCTCCAGATTTTCACCAGAAATGGATGTAATGTAGGCTATTGCATGCTTGCATGGGATGCCTGAGCCCTGCCAAACCCTACAAGTGCAGGTTCTATCTTTTAGGCTGACCACAAACCTGAATCCAGAGCCATTTGTGTCTTTTGCACACAGTTCTGCCACACCTTCTGGAGAGGTTGTGATCATCTCAATATCCAAGTTGTAGCTATCTTCCTTAAGCCTCTGCAGGATGTGAGGAAGAATTTTTCCAGTGAACTTCATTGCTACCTTCTTTCTTTGGTTCCATTTGATCAAGATTTTCTGCCTTATAGTGTCCAGCAAGTCATCCAAGTGCTTTTCCTTCTCTTGCTTGATCCAGCTATTGAATGACTCTGCCAGATTGTTAGTGACATAATCTACCTTTGATGCAGTCCTATACTGGCTCCTAGTCCACAGCTTCTTGTGAGTTTCTTGCAAATACTTCATTGCTTCTGGTTTGGCTGCAGCCATGGCTTGATAGTGCTTCTCAAACATGTATGGGCTCCATGCATATGAAGAAGCCCATAAATGATCATCAAATATCTTTCCACTATACCTCTTTTTGAAATTTTGAACTAGGTGATACATACACTCTCTATGTTCAGCAGTTGGAAAAACTTCACTAAACCCCTTCATGACTGCCTGCCCACAATCTGTACTGAATGTCAGGCCATCTGGAGTACCTATTGCTTCCTTCAATCTCTCCATAAACCACACCCGGTTCTCATTTGTCTCTGAGTTAATGACCCTAACAGCTACTGGGTACATCCAGTTGTGCCCATTTACTGCACAAGCTATGCACAACTGTCCCCTAAACTTTCCTGTCAAAAAAGTACTATCTACTGCAAGATATGGTCTACATCCTCTAAGAAATCCATCAACACACGCTTTCAGTGCAAAGAATAGCCTACAAAATCTGATTTTCTGGTTTATGGTGTGATGATCAATAACAAAAAATGATTCAGGACTTGATTCTTCTAACTGAGTCTTAAGCCTATACAGGTTATTGAAACTCTTGACCCAGGGCCCATAAATCTTATCCATGACAAGATATTTACCTTATCCATGACAAGATATTTATCTTTGTACACTCTCTTATAGGGCACCTGAATTTTATGGTGTTTCTTCAACCTCCTCTGCAGTTTTGTTGGCCCAATATTCCCATCTTCCTTCAACCAATCAATCACCTGACTGCACACCCAAAATTGAGTGACCCCAACACATATTCCTTGCCTCCTAGTGCTATGACATGTGTGAGGGTAGGAGACTTTTTTCACCTGCAAACCAGACAACCAGACAAACCAGATATTAATGAAAACTGGGTAGCAATCAAAGAAAACAATGCGACACATCACCTGTATAGTGTTTCCATCCTTTCCAGTTGAGGCATGAAGTCTCCACTTGCAACCATCACTCTTTTGTGCACAGTTCACCCTGTATCTCCCTGTATCACTTTTCTCAATGTCATAGTTGTACTCATGTTTGACAGCATAGCTAGCTAAAACAATCTTAAAAGCATCCATATCTGAATAAACAGTTCCTACTAACATAGGAGGGTCCATCTTATCATAAAAAGCATCAGGCATATTTTCTAGCTTCCTGTCTTTAATCTCATCATCTATGTCTTCTACTTCCTCATCAGATGATTCATAATCAAAGTCATCCTCATTGCATTCATCATCACCAGAACTGTCACCTTCCCTTTCTTCAGTCCCACCTTGGTTCTGAGGATTAGGAGGAGGAGTGGGATAGTTGGGACCCATCTCAATGTACAGACCTTCATCATCAACACCCACATGTTCATTCATTGGATTTGGGTTACAAAGGTATTCAGTTTCAGCAGAATGACTCTTTGTGGCACTGGTTAGTTCAGCAGTTTGATTGAGTGTGACACTGGTTGGTTCAACTAAGTTTGGACATGCAATAGAAGGGGTGAATGGGGGTTGTACAAGGTTCACAGTGCTTAGGCTATAAGAATCCCAATCAGGAATGACAGGGGGCTCACTACTTAGGCTATGATAAGCAACAGTCAACAAACAGGTTCTTATAGCCCTATGTTTTGCAAACATTTCAAGCAAATCTTGGTCATTGCAAACTGGGATGTGAGATTTAGTCTTAGTGCAGAAATAGAACAAGCTGATTTTGTCACCGTATCCATGAGGATACTTCTCGACCAAATCAGAAAGCAGGTCCCTAAATTGAGTGCGGTCTGCATCCACCACTTGGTTCAACGAAAACCACCGCGCACGAGTATTGCGAGAAACAATCCGGATTTCTAAGTTGAAGCTACTGTCCGAGTCCATCCTACAGATGAACAAGGAGCACGTAATCATTAAACCCTAACACGGATCGGTAGCGCTGGGCACTAAACATCAATGCATCATGGGGAGGCAATCAAGGTGGCCTAAGTCAGCGAAATCAAAAGGGGAAACAAAGAACTCATCCGTCCAGAAACCAATCCGGGCGCTCGCCGGCGCCGTTCCACGCCATGGCTGCTCCTCCCCCTTCCTCTGTTCCTCTCGACGCACGGTCAGATCCACGCTCCCATGCTCCTCCAAACCCCCGGATCCGCCGCCGCCGCTAGGGTTCGCCGCTGCTACGGTTTCGCCGCCGTGGAGAGAGGACAATCGAGTGAGAAGAGAGAGAGAGTGACACGGTAAGCATCGGTCAACGGGACCCAATATGCCAGCGACTGAATGGGCAAGATGAATATTTTTTCTGCCCGAACCCACATGTCAGAGCTGTTAAACGGTTTAATCCTAACAGAATAGCGACGGAATGGTTTCTAGGACATGATAAAATTCGACGATAGTATAGAGAGAGGCTCGAACTTTTTAGTGACACAGAGACAGACACCATCTTTTTTAATGATATAAGGTAAAGACCTCCCATTAAAAAAGGAAAGGCAATGGGTGGCTGGTGGTAATGCTATATGTTTTTTTTTGTTTGGAAAAAAGTGGAAAAACTATAAGACGGCATACCGAGTGCCGCGGGATGAGTCCCTCGCAGTTCTGCTTCCCGCGTTCGACTAGCTGCGTGACGCTTCTCTGGACTCTGGGCTGGGCCACGCACGCAGCACGCTACTTGGAGCCGTGCACCGGCTGCACCTGGTCAGCCGTGCACAATGCCTACTCTAGCCTTACCTAGGGCAACTTGACTAGATGGCTGGCCACTTGGGCCAACTTACGTGGTCAGCCATACTAATTTGCCCGTATTAACACAACGGTGTAATAATATTTTGGTTAATAAATTATATTATTAACTTTCATGTTAGTCAAATTACATTTTCTAAAATTAGTCTCAATTTAGTTAATTTAAGACAAAGGGCAAAAATATCATATTGTCTGAAAAATTAATTTAAGACCATCAACTATATCTAACCACCTCAACACATATATGAGGACAATATATGTTCATGCGTGGCGGGGTAAAAAAATGACACATTGCAGGATTACATCCAGACATTCATTTCAAAAGCATTATAAGATCATGTATATAGACATTCAAATGCCAAAAATTGACCTGGCATGGCCAAACTCAATAAAGTTAAATTCAATGAAAGCTAAGTTCTGTAAACATTCAAAGTTTGTTTCTCACACAATATCCCACATTCCACTTGCTTTGATTGGAGCGAATATGGTTAAGCATATGTTCATCTCGGATCCAAAATATACCTTGCTTAAGAAATAAGTTGACATGCCCTGCAATTTTAAACAAATATTAAATTTGTTGGCTTGACCTTTAAAATTATAATAAATCAGTATCTATCCAGGATATTCAATTGATTGTAGTGAGGTACACAGATGGATGTCAAATTACTGCAGATAAAAGGACCATCCACATTGGTCTGTACAATTCTAAGTCATTGCTTGCATGGTCATGAAAGGACACTCACATTCTAATTCTGAGACAAGAAAGCAATACCAACATAAGGGTGCTTATAGGCCACATAAGGGTTATAGGCCTCCCAGCTGCATTTCTATGAATCTGGGATAAAAGAAATAGTGGCAATCCTTAAGTAGTTGATGTGCACTAGGGTTCCCGATCTTCCGAAAGATTCTGATAAACAACGATTTGGACGGAGTCGTGACACAAATCGATCCGGCTACTTGAACGCGCACGCTCTTGAGCCCCGCAATCGCAGCACCACGTCTCCTCTGGTTATCACCCGTGTCGAAACGCGGGTGACCTCGCCGAGAAGGCTAATCCCTGTTTGCCAATCGAAGAACACAAACAAGAACGAGATAGAATACAACCAAAATTGCAGATGAATGATTAAGCTCATAAGTTGGGGTCTTACAAACCGACCTAGCGGCGAAACTGTTCTTGACAGATTAATCTAAGCAAAACCCAAAACCTAAAGATAGCGACGGCTACTGATATATGGAGTTTAGGGCCGTGCAAGCACCCCTTGACGCAACCCTAATGGGCTCCAACACGATACACAGGCCAAAGGCCCAAATACGGCGTCGCAGCGCCGGGACAGATTCTGAACGTCAATTTGTTCGGTCAATTCCCGATGACTCGTAACGAATTTGGACATGGGACCAGAACCATTGGAAAGGTTATCTTCTTAGCTTTTCATCCATATAAAGAATGCCCCAATCCGAGCACGTATGCGACCTGGGCGTCCGTTTTAGTGCAGACTGGTCCTGGACTCCGAATTGCACCCGAAGTCGACTTGGAGAAGGTCTTGGTTTGGTCCCCAATCAACTTCTTTGATATTCCATGCATTCGTTATGCTCGGCTTCTTTTCCTTCATCCAAGTAAGTACCTCTGCAAACGAAAACAAACAAAACTCATTGTGTAGCAACGTATGTTCAAAAATATAACAAGTAAATCTTATGTAGAACTGATTAATACACAAGGTAGTCATGGTTATATCCGAGCTAGTTGTGTCCTCATCATCAGTAGTCTCGCATTCTTGAAGCAGTCCTGCTGCCTGGGCAGGATGCACTCTGGCCTGGCCATCACCACCACCGTCTCCATAGTCAATCCCTCCCACAAATTTTGGTTAATCATGAACATGTTATCTGATCATTTCAGACGAGCAGGATGCTAACCTGAAATTTTGCCTTGGTTTGTCCCTACGGCAAGGTGAGTGCCACGCTGCGTCCAACCGACAGAAAGAACATTGTAATTCACCCCCAAACTGCAGCTTAGTGCGTTGCAAATAAATAAACTCCTTTACAAACTCTCTTCAAGTACCAAAAAAGGAAAATGTGAATCGATGGCCAAGGTACTGAGAACAATGAAATGCAGATCTCACAGGAAATGCTAACTACTTAGATGGATGGGCAGCATCATATTTCAAAGAGTGACAAGCATGCCCGTTTGATAGTCTAGAACAATAGTGAAAAATCCCAAAGAGGAAAAGTAGAGTTTGATTATTCTGCAGAGACGAAGATAAAGTTGCATACTTGTCAAATAATTACCGATCAGAAAATCACCCGGACTATCCATGAATAGGATGTAGGGGAATTATTCTCTGATCCAGCAGTTAAAAATTACAAATAGCATGGAAAAGTAAAAAAATGCTGAATTGTATTCAGAATTGCAAGTAACAGAGTAGCTTTTACATATTCAGAAATCATAAAACTCACACGCCACGCTACCCATAATTTCTAATGCTACAAGATAACAAAACATAAGCGTGTCTACTAACCAATTTGTGCATATACCGAAATATACAGTGTTAAGAGTCCTTAAAAACATTACTTCAGACTTCAGAAATATGCCTCTTCCATATATCCTGCATGCAAAATAACTCAAGAATAAATCTCTAGCACTGCAGGAACTTCCCTACACAAATGACCAAGACATCAAGATCTGTATCTTTGCACCAATTTTAAACCTGCACAAATGATTACATATGTTCTTCCCTATTGAAGAAAATTCCAGGCTGTACCTATTTTAATGTGAGAGAATTAAGTTACATGTGGCAGTTGTAGAGGCCTCCTTCCATTGCCTGGAATATTGAGTGGAGGTTCCTACGACATTGTCCATTGCAGTAGGCGGAGAGTATGTCGACGACGGTGCACAGCAGGGCATGCAATACAAATGCGTCTCATCTAACCATAACCAATTCCAACATAGTTAAAGCAATTGGTTTCTTAGGACTTCATCATAAGGAAAAAACATATAGTTGCGCTTAAAGCAAATGGTTTCTTAGGACTAAAAAATTTATCGAATTTCACTTTCTCTCAGGAATTTTTCAGATAAAAATGAAAAGAAAATTCTTTCAGGTTACAAATCCTGACTTCTATGCAATGCATGTTGGACTGACGTACATTACTTTTCTTTCTTCTTATTCTAAAAGTGAACTGACGCAATTCTAATCCCAGAGATGGCCCTAAAATCTGCCTATCCACCGGTGCCTGTTTTTATACATAAAAAAATAAAATTAGAGGAAGAACATAATAGGTAAATGTAGATCAACCAACTCCTTTTTTCCTGGCCAACATTCGATAGAAAATCTCCCTAAAAATCCATCAAATGCAATTACAATGTAAGTGGCATGTAATTACAATATAATTAGGGTGTAATACGTCACATTAAACTACACAAAACAATTGCTAGCTACCAAAAAATCTGTCAAACGACAAATAGAGTAACCGAATAATAATTGACTTATTCATAATTGGGAATTCTGAGATGAAGAAATGGGACCGGTCATGCTTGGTAAGCTCCAAAAGATGAGGCATAAAAAGATTAACAAGCTCACCAGCAAAAAAGGATGAAATAAAGCAATAGAGCTATAAACAGATTGAAAGATCAACTGGATAATAATATGGGAAGCCTGAAAACAGGAACGACGTGCAATTTGGGCCAGCAGTTCACAAAGCAGATATAAAACAATGCATGTTTGTTCAATCGAAATTAAAGAAGTGAACTTCTACAGTGTATGTCTGTATGATGAGGAAAATGTGGATGACTGCGTAGCCTTTCAATCTCATACCTGAGGTGGGGGTTCCTGGCTAGCTGCTGCTGTGGAGGCTCCTGCTGATGTTGCTCATAATTGCCATAACCAGAGTATCCATTGATGTCACGCCGGGGTTGACCTGTGGACAAGCAAGCTGCAGCTAGCATTAACAGACAAGAATTCAACTCTGTACACAGAAAATTATCCCCTACAAATCCCAATATGCTATCACGGATAGAGTGGGCGGCGACAAGATGGCGACCTGGAGGAAGGCCGCCCGGTGCCCTTGTTTCGTGGCTGCCGTACGGTGAGGGAGACCGGTTGGCGGGAGATTCCGGTGGCGGCGCAACGGAGACCGGACGACGGCGGCGCGACGGAGACCGGCAACGGCGCGACGAAGGCCGACTGTGGCAGATCGATGGCGACCTACGGGGTGGCGGCGATTAGGGTTGGCAATGCAGTGCGCTCGTGAGGGGACCGAGGCGCAACGCGTCGATTGCGCGTGCAGGGCAAGGAGATGCGTCCGCGCTGGGTGGGGCCGCGTGGGTGGGTAGGGACGGCGACGGGCTGAGTTTTTATCGAATAATGGGCGCGTGTAGGGCAATGACGTCTGGGGATCGGTAGCGACGGCGACGGGCGTGGCGGCGATTAGGGAGCGGGGCAGAGGCGGCGACCTCTGTGTGAGTGGAGGGGAGGGAAGTCTGAGGGCGTGGGGTGACCGGATCGTTGGATTCGATGAATGCGGGCCATTGAATTTGACGAATGAGTAATGTAGGTGTAAGAATGAGTCGGTGAACTATAGGATAGATATCCATGCGTTATAACGGATGAAGATTAAACATGCAATAACTTTCATAGGTTATTCAAGCGCTCGATTAAGATCGTAAAGCATCTGCTACAATAACAAGTTAGTGCTAGGCTATATAAAGTAGGCTGACATGGTGATGAGTTCCATTGTGCATCACACTTAGACATGGACTTGAGCTAGCCGTGAGAAAGGAAAAAGTTCAAAATATCCCCTACCTTTAGATAGAAATTCGTCTAGGACCCTAAACTTTAAAAACGGACATTCAACCCCTTAGAATTTTGCCATACCATCCATATTACTCCGAAGGTGGTTTTGGATTATCGTACTTGCCAATGGCACTGCCGCTGGCTACACTGCCGAAGTTGCATGGCAGGGAGGAAGGCAGGGCTGGGTGGCTTGCACACCGCGCTCTACTCATGGGCGCAGGTTAGCATCTTTGCATCTCGCTCCATCTTTCCCTGGGTGGGGGCCGCGGAAGCTAGGACGGATGACATCACGATGCACTTCCTTGAAGAAACGTGGTGCTTGAGTCGCCACGGGCTAAGCCCAATCCGATCTAGAAAAGGGGAGCGATATGCGTCAAAGATGAAAACGCGTCGAACGACGGACAAAAATCCCATGATCTTCAATTTTTATAATAGGTATTAACCATTATAAAAATACATTATTATGGATATATATGTCGTAAACATTTTATTTGAAAACTAATTACTAAATTTTACTGAGTACCGCACGTACTATATATCTCGTCTACATACAATTTCATTACATTGTGAAACAATGTCTATACATCATGAACACAACCTACTAAAATTAATCTTTTGGGCAATGATGTGAACAAATCTGCATTGTCCTTGTCACTAATCTTTCATGAATTAATTACCCTCCAGAAAGGTCATCACAGCAGGATCAAAAGGACAGCGTCAGAAGTCAATACATTGAGGTGTGAACAGAAACACCCTCTTGTTCACGAGCATCCCGTACACTTGTTCGCACTCGCACGCAGACACCCTCCGTTGCCTCCGCCTATCCGCCACCACAACACACTCCTCAAAGCTAGCATGATACTCACAGCTCCTCATCGAGAAGCTCCATGGCCACTTTCTTTTGGTCCTCTTCATCGTTGATGCATCCATCCAAAAAAATCTCTTTTGTATCGGCTCCAGACTCGTAGGCAGCAATCGTGCAGTCTCCACCGTAGGAGGTGTGCAGTGTGCCACCCATTAAACTAACACAACCGTGACCATTGTGATAGATACCATGGTTAGAGGATATGTCATTGACTTTTACCACGAGAGGAAGGGAGATGATGTGCAAATGCAATCTTGTAGAAGATGAAGGCGGATGCGGCCACCGCTGCACGCACGGTCGTGGCCTTGTGGCCTTAGCAAGCATGGTTTTGCTAGAGACGGACAATGCTGCATGCGACGGAAGAACATTAGGAGGTCATGCAATGTGGAGGGCCAGGCAAGAGATAGCGGGGCCTAATCGGTGCCACGCGTGCAGCACGACAACCAGGCGAGTTGGGTCGCAGCGTGGGCTGTGGCTAGTGGGTATCAATAAGGAGCTGCTTTAGCGCCAGGAGCGTCTCGCGAAAGTAATAGCCGTGCACCGGTGCACGTCAGCGATTAGGAGGTCGTCATTCTATTTTATACGTTCACTAATGTCTGTTTTTATGCTTCTATTTTTTTTGTATGAACTAAAAATTTGGTCACTACGTCTGGAGAGGGAGCGATCTATTTTTGATTTCCTATTTCTTATTTTCTGTGTCAGATCTCGGGAGGAAGAGAGATTCATACACGATATGAAGAGGGAGCGAACTGAGAAAAAATTGCTAACAAGTTAGATTATATTTTTGATTTTCTATTCCTATTTTCAATGTCGGTACGTCAGATGGGACGATAAAAACACAAAAAAATTGGTCGCTAGGTCGGGGATGGAGCGATCTATCTCTGATTTTCTATTTCCTATTTTCAGGGTCGAATCTCAAAAGGGAGAAGGATTCGAACGTGATATGGGGAGAGAGCGATCTAGCGAGAGAGCGAACTGAGAAAAAAATTAGCGGCAAGTTAGATTATATTTTTTATTTTCTATTTCTATTTTTAGGGTCGTTATATCAGGTGGAATGACAAAAACACTACGAATCTTTTAAGTTGGAAAAGATAAAGATAAAGATTATTATCACTTTATCTTTCTTTTTCTACTTTCTTTTTGTTTCAATGGATTTTTTTGCTTTTTTTAACTCCAAAATGTCTTATCCTAGATCCTTCAAATCACGTAAAACCCCAATGACACATGTTGATACTTTAAATATACTAATGGTATATATGACAAGAATCTCTGTGAATCAGCGAGACATACACGATACCTCAAGTCCTCAACAGAAGATTCACAGTGCCCATGTCACCTACACGAAACAAAGATGATACTCCGGCCCCGTTTGGATGGGATTCTGTAAAGTGATTCCTCCAAGAATCACTCGGAGCTGGCCAAACGAGCTTTTTCTCGTAGTGTTTCATGACCGAATCAGGCGGAACGATTCTTCGAAAATGCACAGCAGAGGAGAATCGGCGAAAAACCAGTTTCCCACCGGAATCCAACCAATGAAATAGAAAAATAGCCCTTCTTTTCGACGAAATTACCCACCACTGCCACTGGTATACCCCTACCCCTTCAGCCGGATGCGCTCCTCCCCCCTCGCAAGCCCGAGAACCCCATACCCACTCCCACAGGTGCGCCTCTCCCATGGCTAGGGTTTCTCGCTAGGGCGGCGGTGCAGGCGCTCTGAGCTCTCCCCCGAGCTGCGCCGGCGGATCCGGACTCCGGCAGCTCCCTAGCGACTCCGGCGATCTCGTTCCGCCGTCGACTCCCCAGATCCGTTGGCCTCTCCCCCATCGACTCCGCCGGGCCGCCGCTTCGCCGCCTCCCTCCCGGCCTCTCCCCCAGCCACGCCGCCGGGCCGCCGCTTCGCCGCCTCCCTCCCGGCCTCTCCGCCAGCCACGCCGCCTGTGCGCGCCGCCGACGCCGACTACATCCCGGCCGCCAGGTTAGGGCGGTGCCGACGCGGGACGCCGTTGACGCCGACTCCCTCAGGCTCGCCGCCAGCACCAACTCCGGCCTCCCTCCCTGCCTCTCCTGCTGCACTCCGGCCTCCCTCCCTGCCACTCCTACTGTTGACCCCGACTCCCTCCCTGCCTCTCCTGCTGCACAGGTACTGGTTCCTCCCCTTTCTCTTTTCTCATATATATGTGATATGGTTGGTATTCTATCAAATTATATGGTGAATGATAAGATAAAAATGGACATATTCATATGAATGCTCTGAAAACATTAAGCTGTAAAAATGCTAGAATACTTTGTTGTGTATGTGGTTGTGCATATATGGTGAATTAGGTTGTGCATTTGGTAGCAAATAACCCCATTATTATACCTTTACATAATTTTGTTCTTTAGATCTGAGATGTCTACATCTACGGTAGATAATGCTGATTGGTCCGATGAGAACACTAGGATAGTTTGTGAGTTGTTTTTGGAGCAAGTTAGGGGTGGAAATCGCTCCGGTACCCATTTGAATAAAGTCGGTTATGCCAATGTAATTGCCAAATTTGAAGAGAAGACTGGTCTGCAATATCAAAAGTTGCAGTTCAAGAATAAATGGGCCAAGCTGAAACTTGATTACAATCTATGGAAGAAACTGATCGCTAGGGAGACCGGATTAGGTTGGGATCAAGGTAGGGGTACAATTGTTGCTTCTAATGATTGGTGGGCAAAAGCAAAGAAGGTAAATTGATATTTTTTGTCCATGTTCTGTAAATATTTTCCCTATGATATGTGGACAACATCTAACCTTTTTTTTTTGTCTCCTTAGGCTTTGCCGGGCTATATGAAGTTCAAGTTAAGGGGGCTTCAAAATGAAGATTTACTCCAACATATTTTTGAAAACCTTCGCAACACAGGAAATGATCATTGGAACCCCACTAGGGGTAATAGACCTGAAAGTTCGACCCAACCTACTAGCACTATCAATGTTGATGATATACAAGACGTGAATGATGGTGATGACAACAACAGTGCTGATGAAGATTTCTCTCCTCCTGCCAAAAGAGGGAAGAAAGCCGTTGGTAAGGATGTGAAGAAACCAAAGACTAGTGGTAGACAATGGTTCTATGAACAAATGACTCGCTTTGTCGACAACCAGGAGAAATCAGCGGCATCTGTTGAGTCTCTTGTTAGGAGGGAGGATACATCAGGGTGTTCTATCAAAGATGTCATGACCTTAGTGAAAGAATGTGGTGCTACTTTTGGTACCAAGGAGCATTTTATTGCCTCTGAGATTTTTACTAAAAAATCTGAGAGGGAAATGTTCATGACATTGGATAGTCCAGAAGAGAGGTTTGCATGGCTCACCATGAAACATGAAGCAAAGGCATCAAAAAATCACAAGTAGTGGATGTTTGCAGTGCTATGTTTGTTATGTATGCTTGAACAATTTTTCATTCACGTGTGTTATGTATCCTTCAACAATTTTTCATTAATGTGTGTTCTGTACCCTTGGACAATTTTCATTCATGTGTGTGGTTTGTATCCATGAATTATTATTCCTTTCATATGTGGTTTGTACCCATGAATTATTATTCCTTTTGTGTGGTTTGTACTCATGAATTATTATTCTTTTCATATGTGGGTTGTACCCATGAATTATTTCCTTTTAATTTGTGGTTTGTACTTACCATGTGTATTATGTACAATGTAACCAATGCTTTAACAATTTTTTGTACATATTTCAGATGTCGTCCAGTGAATCCAATGGAAGTGAGGCTTCAAAAACAAGTGATGAAACTGATGTAGAGGAAGAGAATGATTTGAATGTGACGATTTTACGCCATCACCAAGCTTTACGAGCCACTTCTTTTGCAGCTGCTTGCTTACTTGGTCAGTACTACATGACCTATTATGATAAAAATGAACCGAGAACATCGCAGCTAAGTAGATATGCATGGGTACAAGAGACTCTTAGGACTCCAGGTGAGAGTCATCATATGTTTCGTATGAACAGTGAGCTATTTTACAAATTGCATGACTTATTGGTGAGTACCTACAGACTCAAATCAACAAATCACATGAGCTCTATGGAATTAGTTGCTATTTTTTTATACATACTAGGAGGTGGTGAGTCAAACAGAAGGGTTCAAAACAGGTTCAAGCATTCTGGTGAAACAATTAGTAGAAAATTTGAGAAGGTATTATTAAGTGTGGTTAGTATGTGCAAGGATTACATATGTCCAAAAGATCCAAACTTTCGAAGATCTCATTATAGGATTAAGGATGACAAAAGACTATGGCCACATTTCAAAAATTGCATTGGTGCCATTGATGGGTCTCATATCATAGCAAACCCACCTCGTAAAGATTATATTAGATACATTGGAAGACACAAGAGTCCCACTCAAAATGTGATGGCCGTGGTTGACTTCGACATACGCTTTACATATGCATCTATTGGACAACCAGGATCTATGCATGACACCAGTGTTCTTTATCATGCATTAGATGTTGACAGAGATATATTTCCTCATCCTCCACAAGGTATATTGCTTTCATGTGGCCATATTCTTTTTCTTTGTTATACATACAACATTGACATTGATGCATATATTATAGGTAAACATTATCTTATTGATGCTGGCTACCCAAATAGGCTGGGGTATATGGCACCATACAAGGGTCAAAGATATCATGTTCCTGAATGGAGAAAAGGCCCTCCACCAAATGGTGAGCAAGAGTACTTCAACCATCTTCACTCAAGTATACGCAATGTTGTTGAGCGCACTTTTGGTGTATGGAAGATGAAATGGCGAATCCTTTTAAAAATGCCTACTTATCCAATGGAGAAGCAAGAAATGATCGTTGCAGCCGCCATGTGTCTTCACAACTTCATACGACAGAATTGTGCAAATGACAAGTATTTTCGTAGATGTGATCGAGATCCAAATTATGTGCCAACTATACCTGCAAGATATGCCAAATACGCCATCTCCCAAAATGCATCAGATACATCTACTTCACAATCCAGTGATACATCTATGGATACATTCCGCGATGACCTAGCAAGTGCATTATGGCTATCTAGATGAGCTCGATGCATATGAACTTTGTTAGCATATTATTATTTTGTAACAACTCTCCTTAGAAGTATGCTACCATGATATTTTGCGAGAACTCGATATTTCAGTGTACTGTACTACTATTATTTTTAATTTTTAAGTACTTGTACTAATTATTACTATTACATTAAGCTTTATCTAATTTATATAATCACTTCTGTTGTATGACAAGGGTATTATAGAGAAATTAACTGGAAGTCCCCTCCCTCAGAATCCTAATTCAATGTTTCTAGCCAAACGTCTAATCGTAGTGATTTTGATTCACTCCAGTATCTGATTCGGGAGAATCAGAATCTAGAATCCCAGAATCACAGAATCAAGAGCCCTACCAAACAGGCCCTCCGTACCAGTGATACCTCCATAATAACTCTGACACCCTGATACTATCTTCATTGATGCCTACATAATGGTGGTGCATAGATTACTGGTACACATAAGTTTATATATGGTACTTACATGTATCATCTCCGGTACATACCAGTATCATATTTTGGTGCAGCTTATATTTGGTGCAGCTTCAGCGGTTGCGCCGACTGACATGTGGCTCATTATTTATTATTATTATTGTCTGATTAACATGTGGGTCTCAAAAAGTTTTTCAGTTTTTTATTTTTTCTTCTAATACCACTTAGGCATCATATAAAATGAATAGTAAGTCAACATACTACGTCAGCCAAAACCATTCTTAATATCACCAAAAGATTTGATTTGTACTATTTTAATAGTTAAATGACGTTTCATATTTAGCTGTGCGATGAGAAATACGAATGAAACTCAACTCGTGCTCCGAAGGGGTACGTAAAGTGGACATTTTCCACAGCTCGATAGTGGCCTTGCGCATGCCAGAGCAACGAGCGGTGCACGGCTACCGCGTGACCTCACGAGGACAACAGATCAGACTCATGCAGAGTAGGGGAAAAGCTCGTTTAGCTGCCTCGGTTAAGAAATGTTCCAATGGGTCTGTTTTTTCTTTTTAAAAAATTACTTGAACGAAGGTTGTTTCTTGTCAGGCTAGGCTCGGCTCAGCTCATTAGCTCGTTATCAGAACAGGCGAAAATGATATCGAGCTTTCTTTGAAATTATTTTTCTATAATTTATAGGGTTTCTCTATATTATTTGTCACATCGAAGAAAGCTCGATACCATTCTTTTTTTCGCAAGATGTAAGCTAGTAGTTCTTTTTCTTTTTACAAAATTTGTTCTAGAATACTTTACATTTGTGGCATTTGCTGTAAGAAACTCCAGTTTGGTGACTTTGTCATAGAACACTATAGCTTTGTGGTTTACCAAAAGACAGTGCTGCTATTATTTTAATATATCATCTTCCAATAGAGAGATAAAACTTTCAGAGAAGATGAATTTTATCCTTGGGTCACCTTGCAAATTTTAAATTTGAACAAATTTTGGCTCACTTAAAACATGTTTCAAAATTTAGAAGTTGGTCCAAAATTGTGGAAATTAAAAATATTTTACAAAAGTTATATAAATTCAAACAATGTTTGTTCAGATTTTATTATTATTATTTTTTAAAAAATAATGTTTTTTTATTTAAGTAATATGTTTGTGTCCTTCAATAATTGATTAATATAAAGACCTCTATTTTTTATTACTATATATATATATATATATATCAATAAATATATGATTTTGTTTGAAGTACTTTTTAAGACTAATATATACATATGGTCTTCATATTTCTAACACAAATATTTTAGATGTTATTCATAGTCAAAGCATTTAAAGTTTGACAATAGTCTTGTCCAAAACGATAAATATATCAACTGGAAGAGAGTAGAAAGGTGATAAGTTGATTAAAGGAGTTCTCTAATAAATGTTGATGAGGAAATTTTGATCAGTTGCACCAACATGATAAGTATACGTCTTATCCTTAAACTATGAACGATCGAATGTCTTCTAAAAAAAACATAAAATTTCCTGATGGACTACACAATCGTGTGGTCTGGGCTATTGGACAGCAAAAAGCCGGAGAACATGGGTCGGCGAAAGTGCATCAAGATCCGCTAAGTGAGTTTTGGATTGTTGGCTACGAACACCAATTTATTGAGCAATTTTATAAACATGTAATAGCCCTATTGGACAAGTTAAAATATGTTGGTGACCCTAAAAAATTAAGAAAGAAAAAACCCATGCATAAACGTGCATGTAATAAACCTTTTGTTTGAAATTGAGTATACATAGGTAATGAGATGCATGTTAACATATTGTTGACGATCATTAGGAGGGGTTGTAATTCTAGTAAAAATAAAGTGTCAAAACTGGAATTCGGCAATAATAAAAGAGGTAGCACACGAGACCTAAAAGTGAATGGATACGGAAGACATGGATTTATACAGGTTCCGGCTCTCTCAATGAGAGATAATACCCTACTCCTGTTTGGGGATTGTATCCGCTGGGTGTATATTGATCTGACGATCGAGTTGTGATTATCTCCGTGTCATCTATGTGATCCTGCCCCTAGAGGGCTCCTTGTCCACCTTATATAAGTTAGGAGATAGGGTTACAAAGAGGAAAAACCTAGCCAAACACAGCATCAGTTTCCTAATCTATGACATAGTAGTACTCAATAGGGATTCTAAATCATGTCATAGAACTCAAGGCAATATTATGATTCAGTCCTTATCTATTACATAATATATGGATCCAGCCCACCTCCTATCTCTAGTCGAATATAGAGACCGTGTGGGTACTCGGTACCCATATTCTCCATATGAAGACACAAGATATGTGAAGGGGCAACATTCTCATTCATTCTTTCATCCTCAATTATCCACAAGTGAGCCTCCTCTCCTCTATATATAGTCTTTGCCATGGGTACTTTCCTTATTTAATGAGTGGGCCAATTCGTGGGCTATCTAGGCCGGGCCTTCATGGGCCGAAGGTTTCCCAACATTCCCCCTTGGACCCTCACTGCGTAATACTTATGCCTCATCAAAACTCAACAAAAATCCAGTGGGAAACATTTAAAGAAAGGGTACATAGCATACGTTTGCGATGCCGCACGGATTGCCTCATTAAAAACCTCGATAAGAAACTGCGGGGAAAACTTATCCAAGGGAAAAAGAGTACAATCCACCCAATTCTTCGTTCGATCTTTCTAAATTGATTTTGGGCACTTGATTTTCTATATCAAAATTTTGGAATGAGTCAGTGAAATTCTCCCCTTGAATTTTTCATTTCTCTAAGTCTCATTATTCTGGTTCCTCGGACACATCTATTCAAAAGAAGATGTCAACAATGAATTAGTGGATAAATCTGCAAGATTTTCACATAACTTAGTTTGTTGCTTTTATGCAATTCATGTGCATAGAAGAACTTAGGGTTCATATACTTAGACTGTGTTTTCCCCCAACTTTTCCAACTCATCTTCCTCGTTTTTCACGGCCACGCTTTTCAAACTGCTAAACGGTGTGTTTTTTACAAAAATTTTCTATACGAAAGTTGTTTTAAAAAATCATATTAATCTATTTTTAAAAAAATTAGCTAATATTTAATTAATCATGAAATAATACGTGTTTCGTTTTGTGTGCCGGAGAAGAGGGGTTCCCAACCCCTCCTCCCGAACACACCCTTAGTGAGTTTGCTCCTCACGTAACTCATTTGCATATGTGTGATATATGATGCTTCAATTTCATAAATGATGGGGGTTAGGATAGTTTTCAAACCACGATTACTGGGACGGGGTAACCATCTCTCAAAGCCATGTCGAGGTTCTGTATAGTTCAATAATGCTTAGTTCGGTTTAGTGTAATTAGCCAAGTATACAAGTGCTGCTATCACACACTTGTGTTTAGGAATTTCGTCCCAATTTGGCGATAGTTGACTACTCCAAAACCATGCACCTTGAATATTTTCTAAGTATGGTTGGACTGATGTACTAGACTTTCATCTGTCACATGCTTTTAGCTACAAGCGTAAGCGTAATTTGGATTCAGCCACACATTTCATTTCAATTCAAATGTAAATTCAAAATGAACGAGTTTGTTTCTTTAATTCTTTCCAGATTATTCTATTCATTCTTTGTTGGTTTAGGACTTAGTACTTCTTTATGTACTGTTATGAAAATGTCTGATCCAAGCTCCATTGATTCTATCTTCAATGCTGTCAACATTCAGGTTGAGTTTTTCTTTTCAACTTTTAGTTGATTAATTCTATTCAATTCCTGGTTGACTGCCATGAGTTTTGCTGTCTAAAGGAGACATTGCCCATAATAGGTCTCATTGACAACTTCTATTGGTTGTATGAGACTCTATATGAGTATCCATGGATATACAAGGATATGCATTTTTTATATACTTTCTTTTCTTGCTTAATGCTTTTTGATGTGGGTATGATCCTTTTAGTGTACCAGCGTCGGTGTGCACTTCAACTACTGATTTTCTTTCTTGATGGGAAGATGTGGCACGCCTGTTCTGAGGTCCCGTACCACTTGCCAGATCTCAACTGGCTCCCCTTCTGTTCAGTGGGGTACTTTTATTGACTTTGAGTATGATAGTCCCTCTTGCCCTGTTTTCACCAGACGTCTCTGGTTACTTTATGGTATGAGGAGCCAGAGTTTCTTGTCCTATTGTTTTTATTTGAGGCCTCTGGATAAGACGAGGGATACCTTTACTTTCTTTGGTATTTCACCCTCCTTCGCTGCATTTCATTAAGGTAACTTAACTCCAAATCTTCGCAATCACAAAAGTAATCACAAAGTGATTTGACAGTTTCAATTCTTTGCGCATACTTCTGTACTTAGTTTGCATTCACTAGTGTAATGTAACATGCATTAGTCCCTTTGTACTATCATATTTCCTTACATTTCCTATCTAGCGGTTCATTTTCTCCCTCTAAATGACTGGAAATAATTCTTATTTAGTCAAGGAATTTAGGCTTAATAACTATCTCCGTTTAAAGTTTCTGACTTTTGGAGAGAGCCTTTTGCAATGCATTATGATAGTGAGATATGCACGTAAAACCAAGAAAATGCAATGACACTAGTTTGAATTTTCTCTCAGAATCCGCTTTTCAAGATTGCATGTCCCTTCATACTGTAGGTATGACATATCAAATATTACAATTCATAGCTTATACTTAGTCTGTTCACGCGGATATTTGGTATTTCGTGCTACCAGTTCACCAATCATCAAATGTTATTCTAGCATTGTCCCCGTGGATTTCTAAAGATGATTTAGTGAATTTCGTTCGAATTCACGTAATCTTGCTGGATTAATTTTGGGAAAGACAAGGTATTGAATAGACACCGGATGTTTGCTACTTCAGAAGCGCCTCTATCCGTATAGTACCAAAAATAGGACTGCAAGTATTCTATGCAATCCAGTTCAGGGATGATAGAATTATACCTTCATGGTATGCGATCCATGCATTAATCTCCCGTTGGTGCATACTATCACACAAATCCTCATGATTTAGGGAAACTATGCATATATGTGCTATGACCATACGAGTTGTAATATTTGTTCTTATAATTCTAAGACAAATATGGTTGAATATCCGTTGCTAACAAGTAGTGTAGCCCAAATGATCATACTTTTGGAGAGTTCAAGAGGATTAATAGACAATAGATGCTTCTATATAGTGCATAATTGTTCCATAGGTAATATGACCGTGGCATTTTCTAGGCCAACAAATTCAATTGCTGCTACTGACAAAGGTCTAGTTCTATGTGTCTAGAAATACCTCTTTCTCTTAAAGTGCTATTTTTGGTTATTTGTGGTTATTCGGACCACAATTCATTTTTTCTTTTATGTTTGGGCGCTACACAAAATTCAAAGCATTATAATCATGTGCTAGGAAGTAGCAACAAAATAGTAAATATCTTAAATATGTTATTTTATACTAGAAATAATCATTTATTGCTGGGAAAATGTGTGCTCTACTTGGGCAAAAACCATTTATTCAATTGAATATTCTATTTGAAAATTACAACAAACGATGACAAAGTAGATTGATTCAACGAAGTATACGTCGGATTCAATTAACTTCATAGCGAGCTTCTTGCTCAACAGCTATGGTAATGTTTTTTTTATTCTGACATAAATTTTAGGACCTGTCCGATCTAGTGTAGGAGATTCTACGTTCATAGCCATGTAGGTAGGCTAGGAGTTCTCCCCCTTGATTCATGATTGGTGTGTTACTAGGATCCTTTTATTTTCGTATTCATGAGTGCATGGTTCTATATTATTCACTGTGACATGTGTTCTACTCCCCCTTTTCCTCTTCTTTCGCTGAGGTAAATACACCAGACTATCTACTCATGTTGATTTCATTCTCAACTGTGCTAGGTGGCTTGGGAAGACAATGTTCTTCTAGTGAACACTATCCTGAATGTTTTGCAATTCTATTATCAACTAGTTAGGGATACTTCTTGTATGCCAACTAATGATATTTGCATGTGACTTTCGTCGCATTCAGATAGAGCATTGAGAGTTTTCGTAGTATTCGATGCAAATTCGGTGCACTGTATTATCGTACTCTCTGGGTCATTTGCTCAGTGAATCATAGCCAAAAATACTCATTTTTGCTTGATGAGTGGTGGGGTGCACCATAGTCTTCTAAACTGCTTCTTCCGTGCAGTCAAAAGAGTATCAACGCGCTCATCCATCTAGCATTCTCATTTATCAGAGTAGCTTGGAGGCACCGCCAAGAGATTGAAATGCTTGCTCAATCTCGTCGAGTCAGTGAACAGAACAATAGGTGTCATGGAGCTTCTTGATCCATTATAATTTTGACATTGAATGCATATGTCCGAAATACTCTAAATTCAACGAACTTCTAGTTCGCGATGCCAATCATTTTCAGTTATTCAAAAATATGCGCAAATTACATTCAAGTAAAATGCACAAATGTTGCAATACAATGGTACATGAAATTCCCGCAAATAATTCCAATATATTCTATGCAATCCTATACATTTATTGTAAATATATTAATTAAAGGTAATAAAAGCATTACAAATAATCAATAATCATAAATACGATAAATAAATTTTATAATCATAAATATCAGCAATAAAAATGCCTCAAATGTAAAGTCGGGATCAAAATTCAAAATCTCAAGGCTTTTTTATGCGAGAATATGATTTTTCAGTGAATTTTGGAAATTCCGAATGCCACTACAACAAATATCCTAATGCAGAGGGTTATATTTGTATTTTATAGAAGTTTTAGGGTTTAAAGCGCAAAATTTCCAATGCAGAGTAGCATGAGCTTAATTTTCTGCAATTATAAGGGCTTTTATGCAAAATTGGACGATGGCTTTTATGCAAAATTGGACGATTCTTTCCTCTTTTTTTTTTCTTTTTCCTTTTTTGTTTTCATTCCTTTTCCTCCTCCTCTTTCCTTTTCTTCTCTTTCCGTTTCTTTCCCCTTCCTTCCCCCCCGATGGCGCCCCTACCATGTACGGCACGACGGCGTTGGCGCGCGGCCCGGCGGCGGCAGGGCTCAACCACGCGGCAGCGAGGCGCAGCCGCGCAGGCTCGGGGGGCGGCGTCCTGGCGCAGACGCGGCAGCCTCGGCGCGGGCGCAGTGGGCCGAGGGCGGCGCGCGGTCGGCGCCCGGCGGCGGCTTGACGGCGCTGCGGCAAAGGTGGCGCGGCGGTCGGCGACCAGCGCAGGTAACAAAGCTACAGAGAGCCTGTCCAATAACCCAACGCGATGCATGCCTCACAAGAAGCCAAGGTCTTGTCAGACCGGCATAAAAACCTGCCAAACCGCAACATGGGATGCAAGAACCAAGTTCATCAGAACTACAACAAAACCAGGAAACAAAGAAGAGATCGCATAAAACACTTCAAGTTTTTGCCAGGATGCATCACACAAAGCAAATGAAAAGGGATAAGACCCAAGTTAATCGTCTCAGGAACTCAGGAAGGTATGGTTCTCCCAGGAAACAAAGAAGGAATCGGCATAAAAGCCTGCGGCCTTTATATTTTCCCTGAATTGTTTACCAAATTGCAACAATGGCGGCAAAGGAAATGGCACACAAAGAACCACGCATATCATCTCTGGAAAAACCGCATAAAAATTCTGCAGGTGCATAGATGGATTTGATGTGTAGACAGATTGAAGGCTTGACCACTAAAACAATGCAAGAAACAGATTAGTGGCCTAAATAGAACCAACAACTCCAACAACACTCATCACATCATGCGAATTCATAGCGCACAGACACCACTCGATCAGATTCTGCACGCTTAAATTAATTTTGATGGCAGATCTAGTGAATATATGAAAAAAAAGTCAAAGTTTGAATAAATTCTGCACCCTTAACTAAGTAATTGATTGGTCAAAGTTTGAGGAAAAAGTTGTCTGCGTCATATATTAAAAACAGAGGTAGTACTTCTCTAAAGCATTCGTGATAGCACGGAATTAGCATTTGATGGGATGGTTCAGTAAGATGATAAGTTGTGCAATGGAAATGGAGATTGCTATATCTGAATTAATAGTAAAGTGGCAAGGTTTCAGAGAGTTGCAGAATATTGAGATGCTAATTGATAGAGTAAGCAACCAGTAACTAACCAATCCCTTACTTTACCGATTGCAGTTCTGCAAAATGGGCATTGGATTTGTACATGGAAGCTTTGTAGTCCTGGATTCTAAAAAAAAACTTCGTTCAAAACGCTTAAAAACATCAATAACATTTTGCTCACATTTGCATACAACTGAAGTAACTCGCAATCACAAAATCCCGCAAAAATCTACACGTAGATGAAGAGGCAAATCATAGTGCATTTGCAAGAACCCCGGGGAGATTAAATCCCCCGAAACCTGGACCGGACCGCACGTCCGTACGCACGGCGCCGACCTCCGCTCGCTCGCACGGTCGTCCGCCTTGGAGAACCCAACCCAACCCACCGCCACCGCACCGGCGCACCCTACCCGCCACCGCTCTCGCAAGCCTCGGCGAACTCACTCACCTTTTGCCCTGACGCGACACCTCCCCGCTCCCGGATCCCTCGACCGCGCCGACCTCCCCTCGCTCGCCGGACGCTCGCCTTGCAGAACCCAAAGTACCCTAATAGCCACCACCGCGCCACCCGCACCCTAATCGCCACCACCTCGCAAGCCAGTTCCTCACTCACCTTTGCTTTCACACGTCGACCTCCGCGTTCCCGGACTCCTTGCTCTCGCACGCACGGGCACGGCGCCGATCTCCGCTCGTTCGCATGGCCGCCCGACTCGCAGAGCGTCCCGGGCCGTGGACGGGTGCATTTGGTGGCGGCCTTGCGGGAGTTTCAGGAGGGACGGGGATGAGAAATTGACAGAAAAACCCTTGCTTTCACTGGACCAGTCATTTTCCCATGCGTAAAAATGGTTTAATTTTTTTCTACCTTGCAACAGTATCTGGAAAACGTGATTCAGCTTTTTTTTTCTCTCAGTTTGGTTAGTTTTTTTTGTGCACCGATTTTTTTTTTGCAGTCTCAGTTGGTCAGTTTTCTTTTTTTTTTCTTTAAGGGAGGGGGCAGGGGTTTTGAACCGACGGCTTTAAATTTTTACAAAAAATATGGTAATATTTTGAAACTTTAGTCAAATTTTCTATTGACTTACATAACCCTTCAGATCATAAAGTTTTACAGACTTTACCTGCAAAACTTTATTATCAAAAGAACAGGGTAGGAAAAGTTTTAGGGGAAACCCCTAATTGCGCCTTTTTTTTTTCACCGCAAGCCAATACTTACGGCGATAAAGCAAAATCAACCAAGAGACACAAAAGATGTTAAAAGCTCCAGGACACGTACTAATAACGCTATCAAATGCCTCGTTCTTCAAGTTTCAAAAAGAACGCCTTGTTCATCTAAAGATCCAGTTTTTTATTTATACTAAACAGTAATCCTTGAATTAAATAAATAGTCAATATTAATTTGGATTTTCAAAAATAGAATGGATGCTAGAGTGAACAGCGTCTAGGCTCGGAAACTATTATAGAAAGTGTCCACACATTGTGGACGTTGTTATTGACGGCATCCATCGTACTACGATGCAATCAGATCCGCTACAACATAAACCGAACATCCTTGGAAACACATGCTCGTCGTCCGGCCGATGTATGTCCCAGATCTGTTTAAGGAGCTTAAAATTTTGAAAAGCAACTGGTAGTCAGCTTCTAAGAATCTGAAAAAGTTGAAACACTCAACTTGTTTTCTAGTTCATTTTTCAAAATTTGTAACTACAACTTCTCATAATCTAGATGAAAAGCTTAATTATTTGAATAAGTTTTTGATTATAGGAGAAACTGTAGCTGTCAAAAACTCCACAAAACAAGCCTCTAACGTATTAATTACCGGCTTGCTACTTTCGTCCACACGGGCCACCTAGTTGGCTCTGTCTCCCGTCACATATGGCTTGGCACTACAGAGTTCTTTTACAGAGTTTTTTTCATGTAGGTTTCATTTTTTACATCATCTGTCAGTGTCCAGGGGTGATAATGGGCTCAAGATTTTAGTCTATAAAATATAAAAGCCGAGTTTAAAAAAGATTAGACTGAAATTTAATAGATTTTTAAGTTAAAAATATTTAAGAAATGAGGTGGTTTATGAAAGTACCCTATCACCCCTACCTGCGTCATCCGCCTGTTATATATAGCGATGGTTTGCCAACTAGCCGATGCTCATCAAAGGGCAGACATTACGGGTGTCATGCGTGGATGAATGATCGATATTGATGTATGTCATATTAATTGTTCACTTAGGTCCTGTTTTTTCGATTAAGATCTCGATTTATAATAATTAAAATTTAATTAATTATATGTTAATGATTTTTTTTGTTTTGCGTATTCTTATTTAATTTTCATCTTTATCACTTACAAACAAGGCATTAGTACCTAAAAAAATTATTCGTATTGCATATACATACGCCCGTCATTTCTTTGCCACAGTGCAATGCGTGATGTGTGTTTGTTGTAAACAAGATAAACCTACCTATGTACCTTCCTCCTTGAAAAAAAAAAGCTAACTTCTATATTCGGACTCATAACCAGAACTTCTATATTCTATGATACAGGGTACGGGCTACCAAGTTGCAATTTTTTGTGTTCTGTTTTCTGGGCTAAGCCCTCTCTGTTCAGCCTCACGTATCCGAGTACAAAACAGACTGCAGAATAGATTCGACCCAATAAGGCCAGGGGCAGATGGGCGTGTTCACATAGCGAGCGGGAGCGGCCGTCTAGGAGGACAGAGATCGCGACATGTAGGTTTCATCCCACGGTTAGAAATTCGAGTGTACTCATAAAAAAATTGACTCAAGCGACACATAATCCGACAGACCGTTTCGGCGACTCATTAAATAGAAAGAGGTTTTGATTTGGGTA
Organism: Oryza officinalis; assembly: GCA_008326285.1. NCBI lineage: Eukaryota > Viridiplantae > Streptophyta > Magnoliopsida > Poales > Poaceae > Oryza > Oryza officinalis. Next base: position 22,293,011 of record BDMV01000003.1, on the reverse strand, counting down.
AAAGAATCATAACTCATAAGTCATAACATTGTCATTTGGTACATATTCGAGACAGCTGAAATGCTCATGTACTACAGTACTACACGCTTTGCTTCTTGTCTTCTGAATCATCCGCGAACACAAAAAGGGGAAGAAAAGTTTTCCAAGCCTTGGGCAACATAAAACTAATGACTGGTGATGTGTGATCATCGTAGGCGCGCCCTCTTGATGTCACGGTGCTCCTCGCCGTAGTAGCCGTAAGCAGCAACGCCACAGCCGTAAGGCGCACCGCCGTAGTACTTGTAAGGATCGGCTCCGAATGCCATGCCGCCGCCGAAGAAGGGGTCCACGTAGCATGGCGCCGGGCAGAACGGGACGCCGTAGTGATCACCGCCATGGATGGCGGGAGCTCCGGATTCTGCTGAATGGTCGCCCGCCGTCTCCCGCGCCTTTCTTGCTCCGACTCCGAGGACACCTGAGATCGCGGCGCTCTTCTTCGACGTGGACGCGCCGCCGTCGCTGTGCTCGGCCTTCTCGGAACTCACGTTGCTGCTGCGGCTCGCCTGCGAAGCGGCAGGGCTCTGCGGCGCCGGCTCTGCCGCGTTGCTGCCGGCGGAGCTCGTCGTCCTCTCTGTTCCACTTGAAGCGCTTGCTGCGGCGTTGGTGGTTGTGGCGAGCAGGTTGGCGATGGTGGTGCGGAGCGTCGTGTTGGGAATCAGGTCGTCGGCGCGCGCCTTCGCCCCGCACGCGCACTTGGACTTGGCGGCGATGTGGTCCCTGATGCACCCGTCGCACTACTGTCGCAGAAGCTGTCGAAGCAGCACTTGCTCGTCACCACCGCGTCGGCCATCACGTTCCGGCAAATCTTGCAGTAGAGCTCCGCCGGGATGACGCCGCCAGACTCCCCCGACGCAGGCGGCGCCGATGAGGACGCTGGAGCAGGGGCCGCCCTCCGGATGTCAAATCTTGGGTCGCCGTTGGTGGGGCAGTGCTGGATGAAGTGCCCCGGGACGTGGCATCTGTGGCACACGTACCCGTCTGGCGGCGCCCTCCCCGCGAGCGCGCCACGGTGACCGTAACAGTGGCCTCCTTGTGATGTCGGGTCCTCCCACTTGAGCTGTGCGGCGTCGATCACGTCGCTGATAGCTTTCTCCTCGTCGTCTTCAGCTCCCGCCGACGGCGCGCTCGACGTCGCACCAGAGTCCAACGAACAACCACCACCACCCAGCGACAGCGGCTTCTTTGTTGTCAACTCGACCGGCGACTCGGCGTCGCACCACGACTGTGGAGCCGCTGGGGATCAGCTCGGCCTCGTCGGTGTACTCCTCGCCGTTCTTGTCGCTGTACAGCGTGACGCTCTCCCTGGGGCCGCGGCCGCGCGAACGTCCGTGGCCGTGGCGCGCGGTGGCCATGATGAGGCGCTTGAGCTCAGCGACGGAGACGGAAGGCTCCGGCACGGGCACGGAGAAGGTGTCCACGGCGCTCTTGTACCTGTAGAACACCGCCATAGCCTCTCCCTCAAGTTGAACGGGGGAGGGGTGGCTGCTGCTGCGATCGCCGGAAGTTGTAAGAAGGAACGAAGAGGGTGATGGAGGGTGGAGGCGGATTGCGTGGCGTCGCTGAGCGTGATGGAGGTGGGGCGAATGGCGTGGCGTCGCTTATATCGCCCATAGAGCCAAGGATGAATTTGCATTTCAGATGGGATATGTGTTCCAACATGCAGCAGGATTTGGATTTGGAAGCATGTACGTGAACGGCCGAGAAAACCTAAATGTGCCAGGGGGCAGGGGTTGATCATAGAAGCCAGGGCAATTGTTCCATCTGGCAATAGACAAATTTGTCTGGTTTCAACAAGTACCACGTTCATCTTACTATCTTCAACGAAGAAAAGATACTAGGGTTTTCCCAGACACGAACAACATAAGTAGGTAGTTTTACATAATCATCGAAACAGCAAATTTATCAGCTTCATACCCAGTGGCAGATGTATTTCAGTCTCAACTGGCGGTCTTCAGCCTAGAGGACTCGGCCTCTGAAGGAAGGGCGCTGGCCTCACATAGCTGAATCCCACGAAGTTGCTATCTGCAGAGACAGGGCTGGCCACTGGAGAGTCGAGCACGGGCATGCTGGTCCAGCACTCGTCAAAGTTGGCGATGCAGGTTTTGCCAGCAACATTTGGGCGGAAGCTTGGCTGAATCTGTCGGGAGTCTAGCTTCTTCCAGTTTACTGACTTGAACCACTTGTGATTTTTTATTTCATTGCTCCCGCCTGGTCCACAGCCCAGCCTCCTGCCAGCTTCTTTGTGCAGTAACTGAAACATAAGATGGAGTTAAGAATTCAATTCCAAGATCGAACAGGTTGACTCTAAAAACAAGCACAAGGCTGCAAAAAAAATCATGGGTGCAGTGAATCATAGCAGTTTGGCAAACAACTTACGCCTTTCAGCAGAGAATGAACTTCGCTAGATAAATATGCCGGAAGCTTAATTTTCTCCTTAACTATCTTCTGCTGAACTTTGTCCCTGTTTCCACCAACAAACGGAGGCTGCAGAATATAATAAAAGAGTGAACCTAGGAACAAAAGGATATATAGAAGCAAGTCATCTGCAATGCAAACACATCTTCTGTGCAGAAGCTTTATGCTTAAACAACTAACCTTTCCTGTAAGCATTTCAAACAGAAGGATTCCCACACTCCACCAGTCTGCAGCCTTATCATGGCCACGGCCCTGAACAATTTCTGGAGCCATGTACTCAACAGTACCACACATTGAGTTTGATCTAGTGTTTTCATCAAATTCCTTTGCCAGGCCAAAATCAGTCAGCATGGCCTAAATAACACGATGAAAAAAATTCCATAAATTCCCAAATACCAATCACAATCAGTACATAAAGCCAGAAAAGGTGAGAAAAAGATTTATTAAAGAAGCCTTACATGTCCATCAGCATCCAACAAGATGTTCTCAGGCTTCAGATCCCTGTGCATAATTCCATTTGCGTGGAGATGGGCTACGGCAGATACGATTTCAGCGGTGTATATCCGTGCAAGCTCCTCCCTGACAAATAAAAGGTTGCTTAACTAAATGCTCATGCAAGACGATAGGAGTAAACATAAAACAATGTAATGAAATTACCTAAACAATCCCTGTTGGTAAAGCTGGAAGAAAAGATGGCCCCCATTTATGAAGTCCAAGACAAGGTAAAGTCGGTATTTTGTCTGCCAAGTAAATACTGGGTTTAAAATTGGGGAAAACACTGAAACATAACATGCATGCTAGCTTGACAACAAAGAATACACAGAGAAATGATAACTGCATACCTGAAAGGAGTACCTCAGCTGTACTACAAAAGGATGATCAACTTTAGTTAGTATATCTCTCTCTGCTTTCATGTACTCAGCATGGTTCTTCTCCAAAATCTTGTCCTTCCTCATAACTTTCATTGCATATATTTCTGAAGTACCATTCTTTCTCACTTGAAAGACCTTGCCAAATGCCCCTTGGCCAACAAGCTTCAAGACTTCAAAGTCGTCCAGTCCAACAACACCATTCTCATTTTTTGTATTATCAAGCTCTTCATCACTCAGAGCTTCTTGGTTGCTTTGCTTTTCTTTAGTACACTCCAGAAGGTCCAATGAGCAATCAGATTCATGCAGTGTAAGCTTACTAAGTGGCAAGGACTGGCTAACAAGTGAACTTGGGCCAACAAGAGAATGAGATCTCTTGACAATAACCACAGGGTCATTGTAAATCCCCTCACTGGACTCAGTCAAAGGTGCAGGACTGTCTGGAGTGAGAATGCTCAGATCTGTGGGAGTTTGGACTGCTGTAGGACCGAAAACATCAGAAAAATCGAACTCAACGTTCTCAGAAGGCACAACATCTGGAGGCCCCATTGGCAGAAGTATCTTCCCTCTAAAGAGCTTGGGACCTTGTGCATGGGTTGTTGTAACAGAGCTTATTTCAGAGGAAACCATCTTCAGGGACCTGAGATTCAGCAGTGTAGACTAGTGATGCCAAGGATGTTTTGCACCACAAATTCCAGCTATACCAGTTCCCAGACTAACTAAACAAAAGACTTATGGGGGCACCTCTCTATGGAAGGCGCCCTCCACAGATTCCCAACACAACAGAAGATGCAGGGCTGCGAACAATGGCCTTGAACAAGTGGAAGTTTACAAACACAACTGGGAATCCCAGGAATCCTGGGAGAAGGCAGGGTGGGAAGATGCCGTTGTTTCCCGATGAACAGGAAACTCTGGATGCCAATATGCTTCCTGAATTCATGAGATCAACTTGTCTATGGCTGCAGGTAGAACAAAAAATATAGTTAGTTTCACAAAATGCAGCTTTGTGCAGAAGAACATTAAAAGGGAAAATTAATAAAGAATAACGTCAGGCTAGGTATGTATATTGCCTTATGGCTATGTGTGTTATGATTATTGTTTTCAGCACAAATTGCCATCAACCATAACTGTAAGTGAAAGAAAGTTCCAAGCTATAATGTTTTATTGGAAGCAAAATGGTTCTCATTTCTAGGTATTGTTTGCTGCAATGTCATGAATCATGATGATAAGCAAGTAGTAGAAACAACATGACTTATTAAAGAAAAGGTGATCATCATGCCAGCAAATTTGCACCAAAATCACTAGGTTCCACAAAAGTACACCAAAATAAACACCAACACTATAACCTCTACTATGAATTTCAGAGCATAAAGCTAACAATAGAATCAAGTTTTATACAGGGAAAAATAAATCACAAAAGCAATTTCTTCCTTGACAGTATACGGTTTGCACAATACGATAACTATGCCAAAAACTGTGGTACCAGTGAGACATTAGATGCTATTTCCCTATCTGCTGCTTACACATCAGGGTGCTACATTGATCAAAGGAGAAATTGTGATTCTGTAACTGCAGTCAGTTGGCTGTAGAATTTAGGGAATGACGGTATTCCAAATTTACCCGAAACTCCCAATTATGTATCACCGGCCACGATATACGTGTTCACAACGACACACAAAAACGACCACCCCCACCTCTCTTGCCGAATCAAAAACGACGCCCACTTATCCACCTAATGTCACAAGCATACACAACAACTAACGGATTTTTTTTGCGAGTATCGAGAATTGACTGCACAGTCGACGCATATGCATGTCACGCAGCACAGGTTCCATCCAGAATCAGACCTACGAACCCAAAATTTCTCTACCCGAACCAAAATCATCCATCGGACACTAAATTGAAATTCCACCACTAGCAAAATCCCCAAATCGACTCCCAGGGCGTCACAGATCCAAAGAACATCAATCCCCACAGATCTAATCATTTACATGAGCAGCGCGCGCGAACATCCGCGAAATCACAACCCCGACAATGCCGAATGCTCGGTACTCCGAAGGCCAATTTCAGATCGGCGACAGCGTAATTAAACCGAGAAAAAAACCCGTAGAAAATAGGGGAAGAAAACAGTCGTCACGCCTCGGGAAACGCAAACGCAAATCCACGGGGGAGGAGGAGGAAGCTAGGGTTGGGGGCGATGGGGAGGCCTCGCGGCGACAAACCTTCGCTGGTGGGGGGCGTCGTTGTGGGGGAGCGGCGGTGAAGCGGCAGCGAGTGCTCGGCTCGGCTCTGCTCGGCGAACTCGTGCGGCCGCGCGGCGAGGGGCCCTCTTATAGCAGCGGAGCGTGGGATGCGGGGCTCCGGGAGCCGGGAGGGGACACGTGTCGGGACCGCATTGGTGGGCTTCGTAACGGAGCTGGGGTGGGGGCGGCGGAGGAGGGTGCGTTGCGGAGTTGGCGCACCAACGTGGAAATGCTCTGCGAATATGCCGATGCCTAGTTGGACCGAGGTGGGGCCCACCGTCATGGACGGGGGTGGGTGTGGGTGGTTATTCCGTTTTTCTCGCGCAGAAATTCCATTTTTCCCATTTGTAGCTTGAATTATGCGTACCAACAGATTTGAACTTACTTGGATTTCCTTTTTTTTGAGTGGAAAAACTCATTTAGATTTAGGATGCACATGTAGCACATGACATGCATTTGTATATAACTTGGAAGGCTATAAAAAGATAGCGTCCAGAATTTCAAACTACCAATTACTATATCTGATCACTTCTATTTGTTGTTTTAGACAAAAGTTTGTCTTATTTTCTTTGTAAATTGGTTGTCTGGAACGTCATCTAATTATGTCCAGAGGGAGTAGATAAGTAGCGGATGTACAGGTTAACGAGAAAAATGTTCTCTTTTTTTATGAAAAGGATAAGCAATTAATTAGTTGACAAGGATAAAAAGGAAAAAGGGAAACTTTCTTCAGAAAAGGGAGAACATGACAAAGAACTTCAACAACGGAAGTACGCATTGCAACCTTGCAGGATACTAGCATCGATTCGTTCTTTAGATGCCCGGGTGCTCTTCTCTGTACGTCTACAGCTATGGCAGCTATAGTAGTATGGAATTGTGGAGGGAAAGGAAGCATTGAGAGGTCAGATGCTAGGAAACGTCAATGAAACGTGTGAGCTTTGCTTAGTTCTCGTCCACGTTACTTGCAGGCAAAATGACCTTTTTGATTGAATGGATGGACCTGGACGTGGACGGTGCTTCTTGCCGGTTTGCACCCTTTGAACGATCATGTTCTTATCTTATCCCCAGCATCAATTTTTTATTTGGTTTGTACGACTCCGAGCTCACGCCAACTTATGTCCACCACACATCATAGAAGTTGGTATTACTCACACTAATACTTTGGCGTATTATATTTTATCTTTTTAACTTAAATGTCCTTTCCCCTTGTTGATTTATTATGCTTATTATCCGTAAGACTGCAGCTAAATCTTTTGCTGTATGCCTTTTTCCACTTTGTAAAGGATAAAGCCGAGTATCCTGGCGTAGATTTGTTTTCGGTATCCTTAGGCCAATCTTAGTGACAAGTTTCACTTCACTGTTTCTAAGACTGCCACATCAGCTTTGTGGACTTAGACTGAGAAATGAAATTAACCCTCTCAGTGAAAGGTTTTATTTCACGGTTTCATAGACAACCTGTGGCATTTAATGGATGGATGATGTTGGGATCAAATGTACCAAATACACTATGTAGTCATCTATCCAAACTGAACGGGATTTCACACTGTTGTATCAAACAACCTTTCAAATTACTGATCAAAAGCATTTTGGTGCACACATGTAGTAGCTATGTAAAGAGAGGACACATTCACATATAGGTGCCGCACTTGTTGCCACTGTCGAACTGAACATAGTCAGAAGAAATACAGGTTCACACATACGTATGAGAATAACTAAGGATCTTAGCATCAAGGTAGACAGGTTCACACACACATATATAAGATTAACTCAGAATTCTAACTGAGATAATAGAGCAAGTTTCACATAGCGTCAGAACTAAGTTCCACACTAGAATTTTCACCAAAATGCCAGCGGGTTTCAGATAGCAAGTTTCATAAAATAACTAATACTAAATAAAGATAACTGAGACTAATAAGTACAGATGACTACTGGAGATAACTGAGACTTTTAGGTAACTGAGACTAAGTTGCAAATAACTCATATGGCTCTTAGTTCACTTCATAGACATTCAAGGAAAGGTTATTGTTGTCCTGTAGAAGATGAAGAAGTGAATGTAAAAAAGGTTACTGCAGCTAAAACACTCACATATAGCAACTTGCTAAATCACTGCACCATTTGCTAATGCTTTCTACTCTAAATTTGACTGCTAAAATAAATAAAGTAGCTACTGCTGAAACTCACCTTATGCCGTTTCTTCATGGTTTCGAAACAGCATGCTTGTTATAGAGGTCAGTGCTATCTGTCGACTAGCCTTCTCTTGCTACGTCATCTGACTTGTATCCTGGACTAAGAGCGAAGTATAAGCTTCAAGCAACTTTACTTCCTTTTGCTCCTTTGTAGTCTTAAGCTGTGCCTCTGTCACCTTAAGTTGATTTCTAGAGATCTCTAATTGCGCCTCTGTCACCTTCTCATGCTCCTTCTTACGCTCTTGCGTAATTTCTACTATCTTGTTTACATTATCACCTAGCATGGAGATACCATCCTTAACTTCGTCCATCTTTTTCTTCCCTTTGCGTCGTGCCTTGGCTGCTTCTCTCCCAATAGGACGTACTTGGGCCCCATCTTCATAGGCTGAATCATTGGCTCTCTTGTTTTTCTCTTTTTTCTCTTTCTCTGATTGTTCAAAAGATGTAGTCCATTTTAGTTCATTTTTTAGCTTCTTCCACCAATGCTCTAATGTAAACCTTTTGCCATATTTCTTTTGCCATATTTGTTGTGCTTCATCTATCAGCATGTCATCAGAGTAACCACTCGTATTGATCCTATTTACTTTAACAAAGAAGCCATTGAATTCAGTCATACTTGTGTTCAGTCGACCCCAATGGATCTTTAGTTGGTTAATGTCCCTTTTGAGATGTTCCTGAATGTTCATATTAAAACGGTCGCTGATCTGACCCCAAAATGAATCACGGCTCTTGTCATTCCCATGTATCGGGTCTTTAGAAGTGTTCAGCCAGGCACTGACCTGAAAAAATTTAATATCATAACAATTCGACATAAGAACGTTGCTTATGCAATAAGCAACGTAAGAACATGTTATATGTAAGTGATTACCAATCTTCCTTCCTCATCAGGTGTCCAGTGCCTTCTCCTTCCTGTCCTACTTGTCTCAACAACATCTTCGTCGTCATTGTCAATGTTGATAACCCTTTCTGCTGCTGCTGCTACTGGTGGCGACAATGGGTCAAAGGCCTGAGTACGTCCAACAAGGTGGAAATTTTCTCCTGGAAGCGGAGGTGGATGCGCCATCCGAAATTGAGGCTGATTTATAAAATTTACAAATCCACCCATCGGCGGATATCCCCTAACACATCAAGTACAATCATATTAGTATAACATATAAATGTCTGACCTCTAGTTCTAAGGATCTGCTAGTCAAGTGAGTTCAACTACAGACAGATACTGCTAGATTGCTTTGGCCACTTATTCAGATACTGCTAGATTGCTTTGGCCACTTATTCAAATAGTCAATTTACTGAACATCCAGACAAAAAGATGTGACATGTCAACTATATATAGTAAAAAAAACTATAAATTTTCTCATATTCAGGCACAAGTATAAATTCTGAAACTTCACTGGTTACATACTTCAGAAATCCATGAACAACTATGCGTTGGGATTTCTATTCTATTCGTATAGGAGCCTGACAAATCATGAACTATACAAGAGACAAGGGATTACCACATATTTGGAGAATGATTTCCTTGCCGTGAGTGACCTTCAGTGCTTCCGCCGGATCTGGGCCAGAAATTATCAACCGATGGCGGCGGTGGCTGCAGGGGCAAGGGGAATCCCGCCTGGCGTGGGGCCGCGAACTGTGGCGCCGCCGGCGTTGGCATAGCTGGCGGCGGCCATGGAACTCGCAGAAAAGAGGAGTTGCTGCCAACCGCTGTGGAACTCGCGAGACACGAAGTGGAGTTGCCGGCACCCTTTTTGCTGCGGCATGATGTTGGGCGCACCATCTCGTCGCCAGCCATGTCGCCTCCCCGCTGCGCACTCGATTTGGCAGGCATGGAAGGAGGCGGGGTGGGATGGAAAGTGGAGCTGTAGATTGGATTTGGCGCGAATAAAAGGAAGGGGAAGGCGGGAGACCAAGCCGGGAGGGGAAATCTTCACGCCTCGTGCAGCAGATCCAGCCGAGGGCCGTGAAATGAAACTCGGTGCTCTCAGTGGGGGTTTCATCGCCTGGGTAGTCGTGCGAGCTTGTCACGTCCTGATAAATTCATCCCAAGTTAAAAATCATTCGTTAAAAGGAAAAATAGAATTAATTAAAATTTGAAAAGAAATCGCAAACACTAAAATACGAGCAAGAAAAATTCGAAAGTGGCTTGGAGTATTTTTCCTAAATTCTCCATGCCCTAAATTGGTGCCTCAATTTTTACGTGAATTTTCAGAGCACAAGAAATAATTTTAATGCAACAATAACCAATTTCAGACTTAATTAAATGGAAAACCTAAAAATAATTCTCTCCCTCTCTTTGGGCCACTTTCGGCCCAAAGTCCTCCTCCTTTCCCTCGGCCTGCCGCCAAAGTCTCCTTTTCCTCCTCCCTTTCTCCCTCCCTCTTGGGCCATTGTTTCCCCCCTAGGCCCAAAGTCCTCCTCCCCTCCCCTTGGCCCAGCCGCACCCCCCCCCCCGGCCTACCTTCCTCCCCACCGCAGCCCAGCCAGCCCAGGGAGGGAAGACATCGTTGTCTTCCTCCTCCAGCCGAGCTGCCGCCTTCTCCTCTCCATCCCGTGAACAGAAGCAGCGCCGCCTCCCTTGATCTCCCTTCCCGGTTGATTCCTCTCCAATTAAAGTGCAAAAATGGATTCCTCTCCTCTCCCTCATCAATTCTCCCAACTTTTCCCCTTCCAATTCGTGTTAATTTCGCCGGATTTAATCCCTGAGGAATGGCTGCCATGGATGGCCGGCCGGCGAGCTTCCCGGCCGTTCTCCTCCTCTCCTGGTCGTTTCCCTCCTCCTCCCGGCCTATAAAAGGGGCCGGCAACCTCCTCACCTTTCTCCCCGTGGCATTTCCCGAGCCCTTTTTCTCTCTCTCTTTGTCCCCCTGTGCAGCCTCCTCTCTCCACGACGCCGGTGAGCTCCGGCCACCCTTCCTCGTCGAGCCGAGCAGCACAGGACCACAACTGCCACTGTGGACATCGCAGCCACCTCCCTTTCCCCAGCCTCGCCTCCGTTTTGCCTGAGGCAAGCCGGAGCACCGTGGACGCCGACGACCTATGGCGCTGCTGCCGTCGTCCTCCTCGTCCTTCGGCAGCCCCTCCCTCCTCGCTGGGGTGTCGTCCCGCTGCGCCATGGCTGCCGCTAGCTACCGTTGCCGTCCACCTTTTCGTCAAGCCGAAGCGGCATCGCTACCCCGAGGTCACCGAAGTGCCGCCTGTCGTTCCGTCAAGTCGTCGTCGCTTCCCTCGCCGTCGTCTTCGTCCTCAGCTAAGTGTCGTCAAGGTCGTCCTCGCCTTCGCGCAAGGGTTGCTGCCGAAGCCGTCCTCCTCGTCGTCGCTCCGCCTCCTCCGTTCGTCGTCGGTAGTCGCCGTTGTCGCGTTGTGGTAAGGATCCCTTCCTTGCTGCCGCTTCCTCGTCCTCTCGGTGTTGCCACCGTGTACGTTGTATCGTGGTCGGCCCCGGTCTCGTTCACCGGTGTCGATGGTTGTTCGCGAGGTACTCGCGTGCACGTATGGTAGTCGTGTTTGTGTGCCCGTTTGGCCGCCTCGTGATTGCCCACGTGTGCAGCCCGCGTGGCATTTCCGTGAGGCCCGCTTGTCGGCCTCTTGTTTCGGTTGACACGTATGGTGTGAGCCCCCGGTTTTGTATACCGGGAACCTCATGTGTATTACAATACCATTCCCTGGATCAGTAGATGGTACACACATTGCATAGTTGTATATCTCAAGCTGACATCGTCTTACAAGTCTTACAATATATTAATAATACAAGGGTAGCCCAAATGGAACCCGAATAGACCAAGCATGGTCGACAGCAACACAAAATACCAAAACAACTAAATGAAGTAGCGGAAGCGAAGCAGCGGCGGTCCATCTTATCCCACACGCATCGACTGGTGAACCTAGGTCCCTATTCCACCGTCCTCGGTAACTCCTTGCCAGCATAGCACATGTACAGGTCGACACCAACACCTTTCTAAAAGATGTAAATAAACAAGAGTGAGTACCAACTGTACTCAGCAAGCCACCACTACAGAATGCATATAATGTTCATAGGGGTTCAAGGATGGCTTGGTTTATTTGCATAAAGCTAGTTTTCACAAATTATTTCACAAACCTATCCCACAACAGTTTTAACTGAAAACCATGTTAAGTTGAAGTTATCATTAACCTGCGAGGGTTCATCAACCTTCCCCAAGCCTCACTTGGTCCGGTTTACCCTCGCATCCAATTTCCACAATTTTAACCACTATGACCTTTTTGCATATCAGGCAAGGTCACACCTTCCACACCCATCATATTTTAAGCAATATTACAAATTGACGAGGCTAGTCAAGAGTAATGCAAGTCCCGGCGCTCATATCCGCGAGCACGGCTATTCGAATAGTTTAGTTTACTCACACTGCAGTGGATGTACGCTTTTAATCCCACACTCCGTGACGCACCCAACACGAGACTTGTCACGGCCCGGTTTTTCGGTTACCCTCGCATGGCGGCACCCGCTCCAAGGACTATGAATCCCCATTGCACCCCCGGCGCCACATTCCTACCTCGAGCCGGTTGTGAGGGGAGTCCTGGCGCTCCCGAGATTGAAGGTTACATCATACATATATAAAGCTTGACGTCATTAAACCACACACTTCCACATTTCCATACCGATATCCAGAACCTACCATGTCTGGGGTGCCACCCCACGAGAATAACCTAGTCCACCGGGTCTAACCCCACTCAAGAAGTGTGGTCGTACTCGGTTCGTTTCCTGCTTAGCTTCTTGACTCGGTCCTTAACTGACCAGGGTCGGCGGCTTACCGTTCCCAGAACCACCCATATTCTATCCGTGCCGCCCCAGTCGAAATCACTTTTGTTTAATTAAGTTTTTGGGTTTTCACAAAGGTTTTCATGCTGTGGGTGGCGCTTATGTCTCCACCCGATCTCTATCAATCACTCCCATCGAGTGATCAGTGTAACCACATCCACATATCCCACATATGGAGTGTATAACGTCTATGTAAGCAGGGCTAAGCAGTGAGTAAATAATCACGCGTAAAGTAATATACTCAGGTAACAAAGGTGTGTAAATACATAAGGATAAACAATATCAAAGGTAAGGCTTTAAGCAAATGTGGGTACGCGTTTTATAATTAGCATGCAATTTTATTTGCAATCAACACATTTATAAAAATAGGATCAACATGTTCGAGGAAGGGGGCGTAGTGACTTGCCTTGCTCAATTGGGGGTTCGTTCTCGATTAGCTCAGTTTCCTCCTCGCAGATGTACCCTGTCCGGTTGAATACTAACGTCACAAACTACTCGCTAACACAAAAGAGCCAAATATTCTAGAACAATCAAAAATAACCAAACTAGTGCCATTGCGTAGATCTTGATTTTAGAAAGATTTTGACAAAAGTTTCGTTCAAATCCGACTTAAAACGAGGGAGATATGGAATTCGAAAGATTGAAAAAGTTTTAAAACAAAGAAAAGGGAAAGGTCTGACGGGTGGAACCGCCCTTAACTCCTCACGTACGGGTTTTGTTTTTAAAAGAGGGTGCGCATGGTGAGGTGAAGGGCTTGGGCGAGCTACAAGCATGCATGCATATGCATACACACGGCTAGCTAGCTGCGTGCATGTGAGCTGCTTGCGTGCATGCACACGTACAGCCAGCTAGCTGTGTGGCGCATGCATGGCCGGCAGCACAGCGGTGATCGCTGCGGAGGGCAACCGCGTAATGAACGGGTACGGTGTTGCGCCTCACAACGTTACCGTGCCGCGGCAACAACGGCGGTAAGGAAACAAAAGCAAGAGGAAGAGCAGGAGAGGAGCTCACCTTGCGGCAGCCGGGTAGCGGCACACCGAGCGGTGGTCCTCACACGAAACTACGGTCGTCGATGTACAGCCTGGGGACAGTCGGCCCGCGGATCGTCCTCGCACACCACGTGTTCGATCGGTGGCAACAAACGAACACACAGCGTTAAGGAATAAATGTTAGCGGGTTAGTGCAGGTTAGGGGTTAGGGGTTAGCGAGTTAGAGGTCAGCGGGTTAGTGAGTTAGAGGTCAGCGGGTTAGTGAGTTAGAAGTCAGCGGGTTAGTGAGTCAATGGGTCAAATGTTAGATGTTAGAGGTTAGCCGTTCAATAAGTTAGTCGTTCTCGGGGTTCAGATGACGGCGCGGCGCACGGCGACGTCGTTGCCGGAAGTAGTACCGGGGAGGAGCATTAGATTTTATCTTTTCATTACCAACCCAACAGGAATGAATGGCCTGGGGAGGCAAGGTGGACTTCAATAGAGGGGTTGGGTGAGTAGAGGGATATATGTTAGACTTTGGTGAGGAGGATGGCTTGTTGGACTTCGGCCCGAGGAACAAGAGGGATGCAACATGGACTTGTGGATAGGTTGTAAGGCTGTTTAGCCCAATGAGGTAGGGGGAGGCGTTGTAGACTTCTTGGCGGACTTTATGGGCTTCGGCCCGACAAAGAAGAGGGACCCGATTTAGACTTTTTTGGAAGTCCGCGGTCAATGGGTGGCCCATGGAGAGAGATAATAACACGTGGGGCCCACTGGTGGGTCCCACCTCCTATTTCCTCTTTTTCTTTCTTTTTTTTCTTCCTTTTTCCCTTTTCTTCTTCTCTCTCCTTATCCTTTCCTTCTCTCTCTCTTTTCTCTTCTTCTGCTGCTGCTTCCTGGGAGTGAGAGAAAGGTGCCGAGCGGGAGGGCCGACGGCTGGGGGAGGCGGCCGGCCGGGCGACGGCGCGGCACGGCCGGCGGAGCGGCGCCGGCGCGCAGGGTGGCATCGGCCGTAGGCGGCGCGCGCAGCAGCAGGCGCGGCGCGGCGCGCGGCACGGCGCACGGGCGCGGGCGCGGCGGCGCGACGCACAGGCGGCGCGGCGGCTGCGGCCATGGCTGGCCTCGGCCGGGAGGGCGCCGGCCGAGCGGAGCGGCGGCACGGCAAGCTTAGCGCAGCCCGGCGCGCGGCACGGCCAGGAGGTCGCGGCGCGGCGCGGCTTGCGCGCGGCCGGCCACGGCGTCGGCCACGGCGGCAGCGCGCGGCGCGCGGCTAGGTCGGTGGCGGCGTGGCTCAACGAGCTCGGCCGGGGGTCGTGCCGGGCAAGACCGCGTGCGGCAGCACCGCGGCCGGGAGGTGGCGCTGGGATGGCGTGTTGCGCGCGGGCCGGCCGCGGCGTCGGCCGAGCAGCGACGCACGGGGGCTCGTCTCGGCCTGGGCGACGGCCGGGCTGAGCGTTCGGCCAGGTGGAGGTGGCGCGTGACGCAGAGCGGCAGTGCACGGCAAGAAGGCGGCCGATCGAACGACAACGGCGTTCGGCCTGTCGGTGTGATAGCGACAGTGAGCGAAAAAGGACGGCTTTTATAGCCGTCACAGCCGGCGGACAGCGACAAGCTTGCTCGGCCGAGTGGGGCCGACGGTCCTGTGGGGCGGTCGTCGTCGACAGGGAGTCATAGCAGAGCGAGGATGGGGCTGTTGCAGGACGGCATGGACGCGGCGTACGCGTTCGGTGTGGACTTCACTCACTGTGTTGCCGGTGTTTTGGGGGAAGGCCTCGGTGGACTGGAAGCTTGGTGCAGGGGGGGAGCCGTGGGGCTCGGCGCTTGCAAGCATTCCGTCGAACACCTGGCGTGCGAGCTGGCTGAGGAAGAGGGACAACAAACAGACTTGTTTTGCTGGGCAGGCCTTGGGCCAGGGGAAGGGAAGAGTACTAGGCTAGCCTAGAGGAAGATGGGCTGGCCCAATAGGGAGAGGGAGGGAGAAAAGAGTTGGGCCGAACAGGAAAGAGTCCAAAGGAATAGGATGTTTTGTAATTTTATAGGAATTTGGATTTATGGAATTTGAATGAGATTAAATTCCAAAATTGTAAAGGGACTGTATAAATGGACATTTAATTTTGAGTTTGAATTACAATTGTACTGTTAAGTGAGCTCTTGAATTTAATCTGGCATTTAGATGGGCAAGGATCAGACTTAGAGATTTCCCCGGATTTAATTGGATGGATGGACCGCGTTACCGAATCAACGTTCGATATACGAATTCATCGGTAGTCCTAGGATTCCGAGGAAGGGACTAAATTAGGGAGTTTTGAATAAAATGATTTATGAGGAAAAAGGATTCGAACAGAGAAAATTTTGATTAAATAGAGTTGGGTTTAATATTCAATTGTGGTAGTCGAGGATGTCAAGGAGGGACGTGACATTTCGATAATTAACAATAGCTCTTGAGACTTTGACTAGAGAACCGCAATTACCAGAATAGATGGATGGTCAAGAAGACAAAGGAGGGATATTACCCCGAGAGGTGTTCAATTCAGGAAGAGGATCGATTTACGAAATTCGAACACTAAGGAATTCAATGCATGTCAAGAATTTAGGTTCTCAAGGATGGATTTAATCGAGATCTTTGGCACAGATTCTAGACACACACAAATAAACAATTAACAAGCAAACTAAAATTATGCTTATGACTAGACTTTGTCTGAGGAGGTCATATCTTTGAAAATAGCCTATTAGGAATTTATATTTCGCAATTAAGGTTTCTAGTAAATACTTTACCAATAGACATTATTTTGCAAATAATTTCCAAAAGCTTATCACTCTATATAAAGGTGCATAGAAAATAATCAAAGCTATTTCTTTAGTGGAACAATATTTGTTTTAATAAACTATCCCTTAATGGGTTTTATCCAAAATGGTGATACATTTAGATATATAGCTTTATTTATAAAGTAAATATGCCCGAGGATTTTTGTTTTTCGAAAATAATTGGCATATGCAAATGATAGCTCCTTGAATAAATAATATTTGAAATCAAATATCGACGTATCCTCAGACGTTCGTCTATTAGCCCACGTGTAAACGAAAAACGACAGATCGAATTGAGTTAGTTCAGGCATGAATGTATTTTGAAAAAGATTTTTGGTTATTCTGAATTTTTAATTCCATATTCCAAAGTCGAAATATTCAGGATGTTACATATGGTCTCATTCCGTCCTTCCCGTGGATCGTCTCTGTGAACCCGATCCACGGTGAACTAGCCGTCTGACCTGTGGGTCCCGGCTACCGGTCGCTCGATCCTTTCTTTCCGCGAGCAATGTTACGTTAAACATAATTTAATGGTACAATAATAACTAAACAACTCGGAAATCTCCACTTTAATTACACCTAAACTTCGGATGGTCGTTTCTCGGCCATACGAGCTCCAAATTGACCCGTTCCAAACTGTTTAGTTTTTGTTATAACTTAAAGAACCAGTGTCTATTGTTTTTAAGTACTGTTGTCGTTTCTTTCTTAGCGTTGTAGCTTTCTTTTGTTTGTTCGTGTAGTTGTTGTCGTTCCGGAGTTCCCGTGGTGCAGTTCGAGTTCATCGCGGAAGCTTCAGAAGCCCCCCTTTTTCTCTGAGCAAGGCAAGTCACGCTCTCCTTGAGCATATTGAATCCTAGTTTGTGAAAAGTATTTTAATTTAAATTATTGCATTCGCTTTATTAAATTTACCGCGTTATAATTGTTTTATTTAGTCTTTCCTACATTCCTTGTTATAGCCTTATTATTTGTTATTGTGTAATTACCTTTGACAACCCTAGGTAACAAAAATAAAACTAGTAAGGACTTTATATATGTGGTGCTTACTAGAAACTTTAGGAATATGCTTAGCCTTGCTTACATAGAAACAATTAGAGTTGATTTTCAATAATTAGAATGGTGAATAATTTGTAAATAATGGAAATTTTGGTTTAATGGTTGTTTAGCCATGAAATAATGTTTCCCCTTCAAAATTTCCCCAAACTTGTTTTCGGTTGGGCTCGAGGTGTATGGTTTTGTTAGTCGCACCTCGGCCGTCATAAGGACCGGTCTTCGGGCCTCTGTTGCAAGGCATATTCCGTACTACCACTTGTCTAATGGGTAAGGCTTAACTTGTCATCTAGGACGGCCATGAGCAAAAAGACACGGATAAGGATGAATGAAGCCCTTGGTGGGGTTGACGTCTTGCAGTATGCCCGGGGGCATAGACTGTCTGCTCGACCCAGGGCGCCTGGCGGGGGAAGTCTATGTCAGTCTTTTTCGCTTAGGGCAATACTAGGCGGTAGGTTATGTCATGGCTTTCGTCCGTATGCCGTGGTGTCATGTGGCACGTCACAACACGTGAGGAAGACATGTCTGGTGGGTAAAGATGTACACCTCTGATCAGTGTTTAATCTATTTGAATAGCCGCGCCCTCGGTTATGGGCAAGCTGAGCAATGTACCCAAGTTAGAATTTGATTCTGTTTAAAACTAAAATAACTGGAGTTAGTACCTGTTGGCCTAGGATAAGGCAAGATCGTGTCGGTGCGCGGCTTGGTGATAATTTTGACTAGAGATAGGTTCGTGTTGGTTTAAAAATGCCTTCAAATATTTAAATGTTTCGAAATGCTGGTTTTATGCAAAATATCCCTATATATGAATCCTTGTACTCCCTTGCATTAAGTGCATTTTCCGGTGTGGCTTGCTGAGTACGGTGGTTGTACTCATCCTTACTCAATCTTTCCCCCTCCAGTCTGAGAAGCTCTTGAAGAAGAAGTCTTAGGTGGAGTCCTGGCTTATACCCCAGTTGAGCGCCAGTGAAGATGGAGCCGTAGGCCCGCTAGTCCGCTGCTATTTTTCTTTTGTTGTCAGGCCTTATGTGCCTTTGTAATAATGTAAATATTATCGCGATAATTAATAAAGATGTGTCTTTTGTATCAAGTTTGTGTGGTGTACCCCGGCTTTTCCTGGGATGGGGATTAATACACTAGCGTTCGGGAAAGATATTTTCCGGGCGATGACGGAGCTGGGTGTCGTCGGGACGACACTCGTTTTCTCTCTCTCCTCATCAATACCTCGCCAACTCAGCAAATTTGCTGATGTGTCACAGCATTTATTGACAATGAAATCCAGTTGAAACCTCCATTGAGACTGGCCTAAGGATTTCATAGGAGTTGCATGCATAATCTTGTGTAACAAAAGAGAATAATTTTCAATGAGGAACCGAACTTTATTAATTAGTACTGAGAACAATGCATTTCAATTATTGAGAATGGAGGTCCTTCCCCCACATTAACTATCATGGTATGGCCAAAAATAATATGCATGTGATGCTTACATTTATCAGCCAACCATATTAGAAATTCCTGGAGGTTGGCTAGCCATATAATGACAATCATGTTGTTCTCAGGATCTCTATATATTGTTATTGTATGATTAAGACCTATGAAAATAGAAGAGAGTTGTACCCTGCTACAGAACATTGGATACGTGCCGGTTAGGTGACACAAACGACACATATTTATAGATGCTGGTTTCATAACTAGCACCTTTGAGGAGTACCAAAAAAAAGTCACTTCGAGCGGTTCCCAGTCACCAAATTGATTGACATCAAGAACAAATCACATAACAAAATCACTGTATAACAAAATTGTTGTTCGCCCACCCGCTACTCGCCATCGAGCCCTCCCGCCATACCCTCCCCCCTAAAAAATGATATGGCCGCCCTCGAGCTCATGGCAACCGGATCTGGCCACCCTGAGCTCATGGCGGCCCATCGCAACTGCTACACGCCGTGGAAGGTCGGGAGAGAGGGAGAGGGGAGGAGACGAGGGGCAGAGAGGTTGAGAAGGGAACGCCATGGAAAGAGAGCCACCGTGCGTTGCCGTCGCGGAGGGGTGGAGAGGCTAAGGACGGGACGCCATGAAAGAAAAGCCATTGCTGCCCGCTGCTTGCCTACCGGCCATGGCATGAGGGAGAGGGAGAGGGAGAGGAGATGAGGCATTGAGCACGGGTAGAGAGACTAAGAAGAGGAGAATATAAGGGAGAGGGGGGGATTGTGTTAAAAAAAAAGGCTGTGGTTTGGTAGTTCGGCTCAGCTTGGTTACAGGGTATCGGTTTTTTTTTAAAAAAAACACCTATAATATATTGTATGTGTCAATTTATTTAAAAAAACAACACCTATGATATATTATAGGTGCTGGTTTTTTTATTTTTGACCCAAGTGACTGGGATATTCACACCATAGCATGAAAGAAGAGAAAAACTTGAGAAGCGACAAGACTAAAACACAAGGAATAAACCTGTGTTGCACGTGAGAACCAGAAGTCATTGGTGATGCAATATCATTGTTGATGGCACCTCTTTCAATGAAACTGTTACTGAAACGATCATAGGGGCCTGTTTGGCACGGCTCCAGCTTCAACTCCATATTTCCTGTAGCTAAAGTTCAGCCAAACAGTTTCAGCTCCACCTAAAATAAGAGTGAAGCTGAATATAGCACTCTCACAAAATGAACTAGAGAGGTAGAGCTGGGTTTAGGTTACTCCACAACTTCACTCTAAATCTAACTCCTAAAGTTAAATTCAGGAGTTGAAACTCTACCAAATGAACCCTAGATATTCCTGTCAGGTAGGGGTGAAAATGGTCGAAAACGATCAGGAAACACCCTAAACTATTTTCACAACCATATTATTTTTTGGAAACGGAATCGGAAACGATAAGCCGATAACGGAAACGATATCGGAAATATCGGTAAATCAAAAACGGAATTATTCAATCGAAAACATGTAGGTATCGATCGGAAGCCGATAATTCATGTCGGAAACATCGAACAATAACATCGCACATTTAGCTAGCAATCTAGCATGATTGCATGAGCATAACAAAAATTCATACTCACTCCATTCAACAGAAATACATATAACATGCATGACAAATTGATATGTGATAATATGTTAAAGTATTCGATGATAATTGTAAATCCAATGACATATAAGTGTATGTTCATAAAGCTAAAGCATAATTGGGCTTATTGTGGTGGACTAGGATAGTTGGGTTGAGAGAATGGGCCAAAAAAAATTTAGGCTAGGGATGTTTGTAAAAACGGTAATTTACCGGAATATATAAACGGTAATTGCCAGGATAATACGGTAACCAAACAAACGGTTGGTAAATTACCGAACCATTTCCGATATCATTTCCGTCTTTTTACCGTTTTCATTTCCGATTCCGATAATTACCGTTTCCATAGTGTCCGATCGGTCAAACTCGAAAACGGTAGCCCGGTCGATCGGTAATTACCGCTACCGTTTTCATCCCTGCTGTCAGGTGATGTAGCTTCATGGCCCCATGCCAAAGCTGGTAATTTATATTCTCTTTGTCCCAAAACAGAATGTGTCACATTCATTTAAAATTCCTTATATTTCGTGACGGATGAAACAATTACACAGCTCGATCAGCTTATATTCTCTCAAGGCCGTCTGGGTTCTAGTTGGACCGAAGTCATAAGGCTACTGGTACCTCCTCTACGCTTTCGATCAATGAGAAAAGCTAGAAGAAATTATGGGAAGTGTGCACGTGCAATGCCCGAATAAGATGAAGACCGTTTTGTGGAGGGTTGCACCCAACTGTTTGCCCATTTGGAGTTCAGTTGCAAAAAAAATGCTTATAACGCCCCCACAATAATTAGAGGGAAAAAAAAAGAAGAGAAAAAAAAAAGCAAGCAGGCAGGTAGTGAGCAAGCTAGCTAGCTAGCGTGCAGTGCATGCAACAGCAGCAGTAGTGGCGGCAAGCCTTGGGCCAGGCTTGCAGCAGCAGTAGCAGGCCGGCAGTAGCTTGAGCAGTGCATGCAATAGCAGCAGCTGGTGCACTGTACGAAAATTTAGTACCGCCTCAGAAGTTAAGAGGAGAGAGTGAGTAGTCTATAAGATGAGCTGTCCGGTCACTATTAACGCACGATTATAAGGACGAAAGCATAAGAGAATTAAAATGCAGGTTGCCTAAATTAGCAGCAGAACACATTTTTTTTCTGATGTGCAGTTGCATTGCAAGAACTTCAACATCCTCCTATGGCTTCTTTCATAGCTGTCTGATGTCTCCTTGGAATGTTTGTAGAAGAGAGTTTCTAAGGTGTTTGAGAGACATGACAGCCGTTGATTACTTTCAATCTGACGATAGATAAAAGAAGGTACCTACATGGAGGTATTTAAAAATGTGTGGCATGTATTAACTTGAACATAAAAATGAAAGGTTAGATTAGTAATTTTGTAGTAGTACCACCATCAATGGAGAAGGCCAGGCTAATAAAAATCTATGTTTCTCCTCATCGAATTTGCTCCATAATCTCATCAAGCAGTAGGCTAAGCAATGCTGTCGTCGCAGCCATTGTCCGTGCAAATCAACTGTCGACGCTCTAGTACGTAGTTACGTATCACTACCAGATGACAAAGTAGGCAAGTGAAGAAATACGATCTGAGAAAGGCAATGTGAGGAATCTCACCTAGCAACGCTTGATGTGCAGAGGTAACTGACTATCACGATGGTTGATCATGAGTCATGACGTTCAGTAAAGATATATATGAAATTTGGTTGTGCACCAGAAAACGATGGCTCCTCGTACCCAAGCAATGATTATGAAGGAGAATAATATGGTCTTCTCAGTTAGTAATTCGATTTTAGATGAGAATCAGTTGGGGAAGAAGAGATTAGTTTACTAAGTGCTAAGTGGTAGGATATGTATATGTAGCACAATTCACAAAGTTAGCGACAACTAGCGGCAGATGGCTATGGAAAGATCACCCAGGGTGAGCAATCGTCCAGGAGAGAAGTTCCAGTTGATAATTGATAAAAAAATTAACAATTACCAAACTACTTGTTATGTTATTTTCTATCTCTAAACTACCCTTTAACAGATCAATGATCGATGTTTAATAGCAGGGGAGGTACTTAGGATACCTCCCAAGCACCATAAAAGTTCTCTTGTCGAAAAAGGTGAAATTTTTATGCATCCATGTCTAGAGAAGATTATTGCTTACGTGGAACTGATAATACAACTACTTTCAAAGCCAAGAATTCAACTAGATGTGAGTTCTTGGCATCTGTTCTTCATTGGACTCCACCGCGTGGAGGACTGGCTATGCTAAATGTTGATGCTGCGGTTCAATTAAACCTTTATGTATGGGGGCTGGAATTATGATTCATGATCATCGGCGGTATTGTCTATTTGTCTTGCAGCTTGCCGTCAGACCTTTAACGGGATCACGGAGCTATAACTTGTTGAAGCAATGGCAGTGAGACATACTCTCCAATTCACTCTTAAGGCTGGTTTCAACATTTTAGTGCTTGTACCCGACTGTCTAACAGTTATTTCAAATATTAATGCCAAGCTGCTAGATTGGTATTCTGTTGGTTTAGTTATTCAAGATATTAAGATGAAGGCTCTATTTCTTTAGTTAACTAGTTAAGTGCCTATGCGTTGCAACGGGAAAAGGTTGATATTGTGTTACAGCACATGAACAACAAAAATGGATGAATAAAACACCAGAGCCAAGTGTCGATACGTACATTGTAAAAAAAAAGTACACCAAGTGCAATTCATACTATGCGAATAATGTCAAAAATCATATTAGATCGTTGCTATGACCTCCCCTCCTTCACATCTGAGTTATTTTTTCTCTTCTTTCTTTGTCTGACTGAGTTCTAAAAATTACAAAAATACATGTATATGGATATGAAAAACTATCAGAAATTAACATCAATTGAAATTGACCACTAATATCACCTGATCCAATCATGATGCAAGGACAAGCATATAATAGTTATACTGATTACAAAGTTTTTCGTCCGATGCATATTTGTTCCCTTCCCTCCCCTCGCCATCGCCGGAGCCGGCCGCCGGATTCCGTACAGCTGCAAGGAAGGAGAAAGTGGTGCTTCCTTTCCCTCCTCCGCATGGTCGCAAGCGGCTCACGAGGCAGGTTTGTCAGAGGTTGTCGGCCTCTCACGACAGCAGTCTGGAGGTGCCCAGATCCGGCTTAGGCATGACCGGCAGCATCAACTGGCGACGGCTTTTCATGGCGATGACGGTGGCAGCACAGGTGGTGACAAGCGGCTAGAGGCAGAGAGAACAAACATGTAGTGACATAGCAATATCCACATGCATGATGCGTCTGCCATGTGCATTTCCTTGTTTCCATCAACTGGTAGTCGTTAATGGATCCAAATGTCCAACCCACTGCTATTTCTTCCGGCAAATTCAGTCATTTTCTCATGTTCAGACCAAACAAACTATGTTGCAGTTTAGGAAGCAAAAATAAATGTTTTTCAAAGAAAAAAAATTATGTTAAGAAGACGCATGTCATAATTCTTGTCTTCATTGCCAGTGCTACAAAGGCATAAGCTCGCTCAGTCCTTTCAGGAGGTTGCGAATCTGTGCACAAGCAAAATAAACATTTAAGGATGGTTGGTGACTAATTTACAAATGGATTAGTGACTAAATGTTTCTTTCATGTTGTCAATGTAAAGTACAAACTGACTAAAAAAAAGGTACAGAAAAGCTGCTCACAATACTCTGATGCCATGATCTGCAGGCAAAGGAGATGATGGTAGATTATGAGCTCTAACGGAAATTGACATCTGCTTGATTATCTACTACTCATTGATCCTCCAAACATGGCACAAATCAAGGTATCGGACAACAATATGACATATCACTGAATTTTCAATATAGATGCCTAACAAAAAAATTAAAAAGCGTAGATAGTCAAATGAATCACAACCATCTACAGGAAAAGAGAAGACCTACCGCCTGCGTCCGTCCTGACCGCTATTTATATAGTCCAGCAGGATACTCAAATGATTATAGGTTGCATGATAAGTTCACCACCAAGTTTACTATTTAGTCCAACAGGATACTCAAATGATTATATAGGATGCATATATACAAATAAATTACTATGTTCACATTAACAAATAAATCATAGGTACAACTAATAATTGAAAGAGGTTTAACTATTCCTAATAAATCATAGGTACAACTAATAATTGAAAGAGGTTTAACTGTTTTTAGGAATGATTAGACCATGTGATAATTAGCTTTTGGATAGGGAATGTTAAAGTTCTCCTGAAAACAAAGCAACTAAGTAATGTTAATACTACCAAACAACTGGAATTGTTTTCTTAATAAAATTTTTATGTGATGATTCATTGCAGGTTATTAAAAAGAGTTAAAATGTGCGCACAAGCGTAGATACTATGTTTATCACATTATGAAATTAAACTGAAGTAACTACTGGTTTCTTTATTTGAATAGAAGTCACGTGGGTTGCATTTTTAGGGGTAGCTATTAGGTTCCTGCCGATATATATAATTTGAGAGATGCATGAAAATAACAAGATATGTATCAAAGCAAGACAGGTTGCATTGAAAGAGGATCCGAAATTCTGAATAACCTGATGTTGATGTATCAGCATCATTGCTGTCAGGGGCATCATCAACGTTAGGAAATATTGCATCAATATCAGGACAGAGATCAACAAAAGGAAATACTGCATTAATAGCAGCAGCATCAATACTATTACTGGCAACCTGTTTATCTTCAGTCATGCATTTTAGTAACCGGTCGTGTTAAGATTATAGACTCAGTAAGGGAGAACAGATGGATAACTATACATAAACAAGAACCTTCAGATGTAACATACCGATATGAAACATATTGCAAGCGGTGAGATGGCTACTGATAATCCATAAGAGAGATTTCAAAAAAAAATAATGCCACAGGTCTCCGATTTCAGCACAAGCCTCATTGAACTGCAACATATCAAAGATGGCTACCAGTATGAGTAAATCTAATAAAAACAATGTTGAAACAAGGCCATGCAAAACAGAAGATTCTCAAACCTCAGAGCTTAAAATATCTGTGGGGGCATTCTTCAGCTTTAGCTTAATCTTCTCAAGGATAAAAATTCCTTTTCTGCATTTTTCCTCTCGTATTTGAGAAAATGGCTTTTCTTCAATTTTGTCAGCAGCCCGAAGAAACAAGTACTTCAAAATATCATCCATCCTTTTGAAATGTAAGACATAATTCTCCTCTGAATCTTGACAGATTGTTGCATTGTCCGAGAAATGATCACCCTGATATGTATCAGAGATCGATTTTGGATCCAAAACTGACAGCAGCTTCGTCCAGAAACCCCCTTCCGGATGCTTGTTGCGCATGTGTTGCAAGAGCGAATCGATGGCCGGGATCTTCTTGCCAAGACAGTAGGGACAAATACAGAACCTCCATGACTTGTTTTTCTTGACAAAGTTGAGTGCATCAGATATGGTCTTTGCAGCCTCCTGGTCATCTTGATAGAAAACATCAAAGTGTTCATGCAAAGAGTTGAGTCCCACCAATCGAAAGCTGTCCTGCTTCTCGCTTGCCAATGAGCACCAGTAATCTCTACACGACAAGACTCGCTTCTGGAGCAAACTTTTGAGCTCTGTGCGGATATAAGATTTCCTATCTTCAGGCTTCTCTCCGGGGATAGATCCAAAAGGCACATCCTCCTCCCTGGGATCAGTAGGCTCCTCCATACAGATTGCCCGGTCACACTCCAATTCCACAGAACAATACTTCCCCAGGACAAACCTTCGCAAGGAACATGGCTATCTCAAGCGAATTACTGAACTCTTCAACCAAATTGTTCAAGGCGTCGAGGATGCCATTCAGAAACGATTTCTTGTCAATGTTTGGATCGAGGCCGTGTGCTAAGTCCAACTGATGTATGCGTTGTGTGGGTCAAGTGCGCGTGCGCCGAGTAGTCGAAGCGCTCGACGAGCGCTTTCTTCGCTCGCTTCTTCGCAGCGTTGACTACCGCCTTCCCCGCCGGCGTCGGGCAACCCGACAGGGCCGAATTGAGCGAGCGGTAGCGCAGCGGGTTCAACGTCCTCATTGATCCACCGGATTCAGACACCGACGAGCGGAGCTCCGACGAGAGACGGCCCCCACGGCAGGAAGCTGGGCCGAGCAGCGGCGGGCTCTCGCAGGGCGCGGCTGGTAGCACGATCCCGTCGATATCGGAGAAGTCGGTGAATGTGGACCCCATTCGGATGAGCAGCACGACGCGGCGTCATCCTCGGTAGAGGCGGACGTGGATGACGACGACGGGCAGGACTTGGCCCGCACGGGCGTCGACAGGCGCGGGTATCCCCTCCGCGGGCGGCGTGCGTTGGAGCGTGGAAGCGGTGGAGAGGGAGATGGAGGATAGGAGGCCGGACCACCGGGAAGAGCTGTGGCGCCACACATCCTTCCCCTTCCAATCTCAGCCACCACCACTCGAGCTCCCACCTCATGAGGCCAGATCGACGATGAGGGGAGGGGAGTTGGCGGTGTTCCCATCGGTTTGGGGT